>CM031238.1:714098961-714395165 GCA_018340775.1 Taxus wallichiana var. yunnanensis
TAAAGGTAAAACATGATTAGGAATGGATAATGTTGCTTTATTAAAGGTAACCTTACTTTAGAAGGGTTTAATTTATGCTTAGCAAGTCATGGGAGTTGGGGGGTGTTTTAATTAATCAAAGGTG
Source organism: Taxus wallichiana var. yunnanensis (assembly GCA_018340775.1). Classification (NCBI taxonomy): domain Eukaryota; kingdom Viridiplantae; phylum Streptophyta; class Pinopsida; order Cupressales; family Taxaceae; genus Taxus; species Taxus wallichiana. The sequence goes on from CM031238.1 coordinate 714,099,086, forward strand.
ATTAACTAATAGGTAGGTGTAAGCTTATAGAAGCCAATTAGAGGAATATTAGTATGATTTAGGATATTATGAGGGGATTAAATCAATTAAATATTGATTTATTAGTTAAATGAAGTGGAAGGATAATTAATTAATAATAATTAATTAGTCTGGATAGAGGTAAATAATTAACGGAAAGTTGTTAATTAGGTTGTTAGCTGGATATGCGACTTAATCAATTATCGTATTGTAATTAATTAATGAAAATAAGAGGAATATGAGTGCTTTTGACGATATGTTGTTGATTTGTGAGAAAGGGGATAATTAGCGCAATTTAAGTATTTAAATCGCTTAGGCATAATTATACGTTTTGTTCATTCCCTTGAACTTGGCATAAGTGAAAACATCTTGTTAATCATCTTGCGATGTGAAACTACTTTTTGAAACGTAGTCTAGGAGGTACTTCATTTAAATAGGTTTTGATACCAAACGCTTGTGTCACTAGTGATTTATCACTCTATCACATTGGTATTCTCACATTGTTGACTTATTCATACTCTTAAAAATACATCTTGCATCTCACTTAGGGGTGGTCACTAAGCTTTGAACACATTTACAACTTACCCTAGTGAAACTATCATGAAAACATGGCTCCTAAAACACGACTAGGATTAAAGAAACATACATACGAGGAACAACAAGCGCAAGCTTGGGAAACCTCTAATAGAAAGGGTCAAACCCCTTCATTGGACATGATCTAGGACCGCTGTTTTCTGTGGAAAAAGAAACAAAAGAGATGGTCGATCATAGTGGAAATGAATTAGAATCCCCACACATAGAATTCAATTTTGACCCCACTTTACTAGATGAGTTTCTTCTCAGAAACAAAGATAGAGTGTTGTCACGGGTCATAGAATTAGGGGCCAAATTGCCCACCGAAAATGAAACAATACCACCTGCGAATAACGCTACTGAGGAAGAACATCCCCTTATCAATATGGAAGATATTTTAATGCACGGACATGCTTCTACCTCTTACGTAGGGAATGATAAAGTGGTGGGGCATAGAATACCCTTTATCAAAGTGCCAAAAGAAACAAGATAGAACATGAGACGGGTGAAGAACCTCCACAATACAAGGAGGAGGAACCTTTAGAAGAAGAAGCCACAATCCAACAAAAAATTAGTAACCTAAGCCGACAACTAGCTTTGCTTACCTCCCATGTACAGAAGGATGCAAACAAGAACGTTCAAAAGTCGAGGCCTAAGGTTAAGATCAATGAACTCCATTGAGAAAACCAAGGAGAAGAAGACACAGGGTATCATCGTGTATACATCCCCGCTTCTCCCACTAGAGAACAATTGCTTGCACAAGAGGTGTAGTCTATGAAAGCGACGCTCATGAGCTATAAGAGAGAGCAATATAGGGAGCATTAGGAAATATCACTATGAAGAATTATGCCCTATCCTTTTGACAAGAAAATGACCCTTGAACCCTTTCCAAAGAAATTTGATATGCCAAAGTTTGACAAATATAAAGTGGCAAGGAGATCCACATTTTATTTTAAGATAGGATCATGTTAAATATTTCTACATGGCATGTCAAGAGGTGTCTTATAGTGATAATTATCTCATCGACTTTTCCCAAGAGTCTTGGAGGTCAAGCCTTGGAGTGGTTTACACGCTTACCACGAGGATCAATTTTCACCGGTCGGAATTGGCAGAAAGGTTCGTGGTGCATCACTTCTCGTATAACATGAGAGTGATGTCACCATGACAAATTTATGTGGTGCCAAACAACACCCAATGAGACTTTCGCCATCTTCCTCCAACAAAGGAGAGGGATAGCTAGTCACTTCCCTTGCGCTTTCCTGAAAAACACCTGTTCATATTTTCGTTCCCAACCTCAACTCGATATATCTTTCCACCTCCAAACGCATTGTGTTTGTACTTTTGAGGAGGTTATCGAAAAGGGGTTTAGATAGAAAAGATCTCATTGTCAAAGGAACCCTCAAAACCCAATCTAGAGACAACCAAAATTTCAAACCCACGGAAAAGTCAAGATCTTTAACAAAAACAAAAATGTGGTGGGAGGCAGAATCACTAATTCCAAACGTGTTCAAATGGTCCAAACTAGATAACCTTTTAAACCCACCAAGGGCCCAATTCAATTGACCACCACCAAAGCAAAGAATGTTCACCTCTATTAATGAACCTTTTCGAGTTATACTAAAACAATTGGATGCGAACCACATGATGACCTATCCTATAATGCAACTATTTGACAACAACACTCCAAAACCTTCATGGTACAAGGAGCATGAATATTGTGAAATGCATTGCATCAAAGGACATAAGACAAACAAATGTCTCATGACTTCGTTATTATATTCAGGACCTCATTGACAACGAGAGATAGAGGTGGATAACCCAGGAAAAACACAAACACCTAACAAGAAAATGGGGATATATAAAGAACCATTCCCCAATCATGATAAGTCGAAAATTCAAAGTATGGATTGGGGAGAGTCATCCCAAACTTATAAAGCCGTGAATTACTTGTACACCAAAAGAGACAACAATCATTATGATTCGCTTATCGGATGTATTCGCTCTCCTGTTGACCATGTCAATACCATCAAAATCAAGGAAAGGATCTTTGCTGCAGTAGCAGGCGTGCCCGCCTCGTGATTCCAAAACCTTCTCTATTGACCCCACAAACTGGTAAATATAACCTTTTAGAACAACTTGAAAAGACATCTGCTAAGATTTCGATCTTAGATCTTCTCAAGATATCCAATGTGCATAAAGAAATTTTGTACCAAACTCTTCAAGGGTCGGGAGTGCCTTTAGAAGTCGATCCTACACACCTTTAAGCCGCATGGCAAACATCATACCAAACGAACATATTGTTTTCAACCATAGGAGATCCCTACCGAGAATCCAACACATAATCTTCCTTTATACATTGAGGTAGTTGTCACTGCGGGAAGATCAAACGAGTGCTTGTGGTTAATGGATTTGGGTTGAACATTTGCACACTCAAGATGGCTAAATAGTTAGGACATACGAAGGAAGATCTTGAGTCCCATATTATGACTATCACCACATACAACAACGCGAAAGGGAGTCGCTGATGCACCATCATGCTGCCCATGGAGGTGGGTCCTTTGACACTAAAATTTTCCTCCGTAATTTCTATTTCATTAATGTATGTATTAGGACTAGGATGTTGTTAAGTGTAATTAGTAGTAGTGTCCGATAGATTCAGATAATGGTGCCATCGATGCGGTGCCACCAATAATGTAGGTATGGTAGCATTCAAAAATCTGATAGGAATGTTGTGGTAAAAAGTAAATAATTGTCATAAGTGGTCCGGTAATGTTAAAATGTCAAAGCTGGGGTAAGTAGAGAAGTAGGGTCTACATGATTAGGAATTAAAAATATTATATTGGTAATAAAGACAAGGAGTGAGGTCATAAATATTTTGTATATTTTATTTGTAAAAAGTCTAAAAATGTGGAACCATATGAAATGATAAGGTTTATCTTATCTTAAAAGATAAGCTTACATGTACAGATAAGAGTTAAGGTATGGAATATGATTCGTCAGAGTGGATTTCTTATCCTATCTTAGAGATAAGATGGATAAGCCTAGAAGTCTATAAATAAAGAGGCCACCCCCCTCATTTAGCATAGAAGGAAGTAGTGAGAAATATTGTATGAGTAAGTGTGTAAAGGAAGCCATCATTTTGAAGGTGTGTTAGAGAAGCCATTAAGAGGTGTAATTGTGAAGTTTCTTCCATAGTATTGGTGGAAGGCAAGTGAAGTCGAGTACACACTTGAAGTACTACATGGGTGAGATTATAACGATTTCATGTTAATATTATAATTTACTCGATATTTCAGATTTATCATCATTCCTTCTTATCATAGTCTATGATATTCTTGTGTTATGTTGTTGTGTTTCGGATTACATCCACCAAACTAAAAGTCATGTGCATTAGTAAATAATCATATACGAGGAGTTCCCGGTAAAGAATTATCATAGTCTTGACCGAAATGGATGACATTTTGGTTCCGTTGCGAGACCATTCCTTGTTGGTGGATTTTACGGAGAGATATTCCCAACTTAGTCAAAAATCATTTGGAGGGTAACCTTGCTTTACTATGCATAGTAGTTACCATAGTAAAGTCACTTTTAAAATCGATAGTATTTACCGCATAAAAAGTCACTTTTTACTATGAATAGTATTTACCGCATGATAATTTCACTTTTGCCATGAATAGTGTTTACCACAGGTAAAGTCGAGTTTTTACCACGATTCAAGTTTTACCACAGTTTATCGTGGTCATTTCTATTTTATTTAAAGAAAGATGTAAAGTCACTTTCTATTATAGTGATTCCAATTATTTGTGCACATAAGTCTTGTTTTTTTATTATTGGCAAATAGTTTTTGAAAGGGACTATACCCTTATGCAACAAGGCTCAAAGTTGAAGAAGCATAGAAAAAATAAGCACAAAGAAAAGGATCGGCATCACGATATAACAATAAGGACCAAGCTGCGAGCGAAGTCTCAGCCAAGAAGAAACAACAACCATGTAACACAAAGAAAATAAACAAGCTGTTTGAGTCAATAACAAACATCATCCAGGTAAATATCGCTCCTTCGTGGGGGTAAATTTTTTTCTTTTTGTTAGCAGTGACCCGACTGCTAGAGTCTCCATGCTTGAAGGAGGAGCCAAAGGAGGGTATTCTCCTTAATCGCAAATGTCCCAAATGGGACACGATTAAACATATTACTTTTTCGTGTTACCCTCAACAACTTGAGCAATTTTCATGCTTGCCTATTAACGGTTTGATTTTCGGAAAGAGGGGTTTTGAAAGGCGATGGATACGGCCACTATTTCCACTTTTGATTCAAGATCCTTTTTAGCATAAAAAAATTAGGTGCTCTGGCGGTCATCTTTCCACCAATTGCACTTTTCATGTTAACGTTTTCCATCCCACAAGCAGTAGAGGTGTGTCCTAAGCAAAAACATCTTCTACACCGGAAAGGTAGACCTTCATAATCTAGAGGTTGTGACCAAGTTCTATTTTACACTCTAAGATCTATAGTTGCAGGAAGGTTTTTATCAGTATCAAGTTCCACCAAGATCCGGGCATAGGTAGTATGGGTGTAATTAGTGGTTTGAGAATCTATAAAGAGTGTAGTTCCCAAGGTATTGCCAATGGGTGTCGGGACAGTCCTTACTCGAGTGGATAGGTAAGTGGGGTAGCACTGGGGCATAAGTCTTGTTGATTGTACTTGTGGGTTGGTATTTTATGGTGGTTACTTTTGAAAATGGGGAAGATTCTTGTTTTTTCAGCCCAATCTAATGAAGATGCTTCCTTTTTCATTCAAGAGTTTAAACGATCTTGTATTTGTAATGGCCTCATAAGAAGGGAACAATGGACTGAATTTTTTCCTACCTTTTTGGATGGTTCAACACTTAGGTGGTTTGAAACACTAGGTGAAAATGTGAAAAATTCATGGGATTTATTAAGCGAAAGTTTTCTTGAAGAATTTGGTGAACAACGAGAATATGCGAGATCTCATGATCGAGATCACAAAGCTAGCCCAAGGAGAGAAGGAGAAGATAAGATATTATCATGCTCGTGTTCTAGAGCTAAGGAGGAAGCTCGATGCCTAGATCCGGAAGGAAGGATTAGCGGATGGGTTGATGAATGGCATGGATAATCTCCTCTGTAAGCACTTCATTCTTGGGATGAAGCCAAAGATCAGACAATGAGTGAAGTATGACTGCCCACTTACCATTGAACAAGCAAAGGAGATTGCAAGAAGGTAAGAAGAGAGCATGGAAGAGGAGCCCAAAGAAATTGTTGCTAAAGTAGAGCCTACACCAACACCTTTGGTCCAAAATCCCCACCACTCTCAAAGTGAGCACAAATCTTTCTCCTAGTACATCTACCGAGTATGAAGATCTTTCAAGAAGATGGGTCGATTAACTATTAATCTTCTTGAGGAAAGGAATTTAGTTCTCGGGAGGAGATAGAGGTCCAAAAAGAAATATTTTTGAAGTTGTTTGTTATGGTTGTTATAAAAGGGTCATTATAAGTATAATTGTCTAGATAGAGCTTCTACATCTGTACAAGAGATAATGATAAAGGAAAAGCACTGTGAATTCTTTTGATGTAGTAGATAAGAGCATAAATAATGAAGGAGATGTGTTTGTAACAAAAAGAAAGAAAGAAAAAGATAACCAAGATGGAAATGATCCTAATAAGATGAAAGGAGAAACTAGTAAGAAACATAGGAGAAGAAAGTTGGGTGTGCGGGATTTTTGATTTCACGGGGACAAGGACCATACTCCATCTTAGAAGATCTCATCCCAAAGGCCTGCAAATATTACATATGGTCAACTCTTGGCTATGTCTTCTGAGAAGAGGCGGGAGCTGCGAAGTGGACTCAATGCTCGACAAAGGAAGGAGGTTGAGGTCCCTGTTTTGGAGGCAGAGGCGGATCCCTATGCTCCACAAGCTGAGGTACTATGTAATGGTATTTCAATTCATGATGTCTTAGTTGATGGAGGTGCTATGAGTTAATATAATGGCCGAGTCTGTAATGAATATGTTGGGTTTAAAAATTGATCGCCCCTCAACACTTATGTTAAGGTCATTAAATAAGGGAAAAACTAAACCAGAAGGTGTAGTTTCAAATGTGGCAATATCTGTTATGGGTGTTGTATGTGTGGTAGACTTTCAGGTGATGAAAAATGGTAATTTGCTTTCATACCCAATGTTGTTGGGAAGACCATGGCTAAGGATAGTTCATGCAAGAAACTCTTTGGAATGAAGGATTCATGACACTTGGACATGGTAGAGAGAGGGTGAAGATAAACGTGATCCCTCGGCATCATAAGGCAGAACCTATCGATTCAAGTGATGAGATTGATGATTGGACATCTTCTGATTACTCTAGTACCAGTGAAGTGGACACCGAAGATGAAGAAAGTGAGGTTGATGTGTCGGTCATGGATATCCTTCCAGTCACACTGACTCATGACCCCATAAAATTATCTGAAGAAGAAATTGATGATCGTCTCCAACAAATAAAGATTGGTGATGTTGTGATGGAGAGTGAAAATGAATCCTACCTCCAGCTCTTTTGAAGGTACATACACATATTCACTTTTGATTACAAGGAACTCCGTCAAGTAAGTTGGGTAGAACATTTTATTGAGCTGGTAGATGGTGTTAAGCCCATAAAGCAAATGCCATATAGAATGAATCCTAATTTTTCTAAGATTGTAAAAGAAGAAATAGATAAGTTGCTTGATGCAGGATTCATATTTGCTTTGTGGAGAATTTAGAATGGGTTTCTCCCATTGTGATCTCAATAAAAAAGAAATGGGAAGCTACGCATTTGTGTTGATTATAGGAAGCTCAATAAGACAACAAAGAAGGATCATTACCCTCTTCCATTTTCAGATCAGATCTTGGATGAAGTAGTTGGCCAGGAGTGCTATAGTTTTGCTTGATGGATATAGCGGCTTCTGAACCAAGTTCGTATAAGCAGAGAAAGATCAAATTTAAGACCACGTTCACCGCTCCTTGAGGAACGTTTACTTATAGAGTTATGCCTTTTGGGTTGTGTAATGCTCCTAAAAACATTCCGGCGTTTGATGAATAGGGTGTTCAAACCCTACATTGGGACCTTCATCAAAGTATTTACGGATGATTTTTGCATCTATGGGAGCAAGTTGGACCACTGCTGCGCCGAGATGGAGACAGCATTTCAAAGGTTAGATGAAGCACAAGCCTCACTAAACCCTACAAAGTGTGTCTTTGGATGTTCTAAAGGCATTTTGTTAGGGCATGTTGTATCTAGAGATGGTATTGAGTGCTGATCCAGATAAAGTTTCAAAAATCAAAGAGTTACCATTTCCTATGAATAGAAGTAAGTTGAGATCATTTTTGGGCCATGTGGGTTACTATAGAAGGTTCATCAAGAATTTCTCAAATATTGCACTGACCACTAACCCATTCTTGAAGAAGGATGTTACTTATGAACCAGAAATAAGGCGCATGAAGCTTTTGAACAAGCAAGGAAGCCTTGGTGTCTTCACTGTTCTAAAGAGTCCAGTTGGAGCAAGCTATTCATTGTGTACACCGATGCCTCGGATGCAAAGACTAGGAAGTACTCACGAGCCAAAAGGATGAAAATGGGAATGAACATCTAGTTTACTTTGGGAGCGGAGACAAATGAGCAATCTTGAGGTAAATTATCTTTAATGCTTGAAAAAGAGGCTCTGGCTATCATTTTTGCTGTAAAGAAGTTTATGAACTACTTGCTAGGGTAAAAATTCCTAGTTGTAACAGATCATCAAGCTCTAAAATATATTGTAAATAAGCCTAACCCATCAAGGAGGATAGCAAGATGGATAATTTTGCTACAAGAATTTGAATTTGATATTATAGATAGGGTAGGAAAGAAGCATGTCAATGCAGATGCACTCTCTCGAGCCTATGATGGTTTAGGTTCATCTTGTGATGATGATGATTTCCCAGATGCAACATTGTTATCCCTGGACACATCCCTAGTGAATACATAGATATTTGGAATTATCTGAATGAATTCAAGTTTCCTGATGGTGCCAATGCAAAGACTAAGAGGAAGATTACTCAAGCGATCGTCCATATTCTATTACTCGTGGAGTATTATTTCGAATAGGACCGATGGAGCAGTATAAGAGGGTAGTTGGACGTGATCGGGGAAGGAGATGATAGAAGAATTTCACAATGGTACATGTGGAGGACACTTCTCTAGACAACTTACAACAAGAAGGATCTTGGATGCGAGTTATCACTTTGGCCCACTCTTTTTAGAGATTGTTATAATTATTGTAAGACATGTGATATTTGTCGAACACATGGTAACCGTAAGATTTCATCAGCTACATTATGCCCTATTATTCCACTTGGTCCCTTTTAAAAGTGGGAATAGATATTGTAGGTCCACTTCCAACTACCCCACGCCAAAATAAGTATATTGTAGTTGCCATAGATTATTTAACTAAGTGGGTTGAAGCTAGGCCATTGAAAACAACTTCTATGGATGAAGTGGCAAGGTTCATATATGAACGCATTGTCACCAGATTTGGTTGCCCATTAGAAATTGTAACAGATCAAGGAAGCCACTTCATTAATGAGGTAGTAGAAGCCCTATTCAATAAATTTTCTATCAAGCACGGGAAGGAAACAACATACAAGCCAAGCACAAATGGACGGGTGAAACGAACAAATTTTGTGTTGTGTCGATTGTAGCAAAAGATGCAGCCTTGCAAGTACATAAATGGGATAAAAGGATTCATGCAGCATTGTGGGCATATAGGGCAACATCAAAGTCAGCAACATGATACTCCCCATTTCAGTTGGCTTATGGCATTGATCCAGTTCTTCCTATTGAGTTTGATATTCCCACTGTGAGAGTTATGAAAAATGAAAGGATGGATGAAAGTGATTCAGTAAAAGAAAGTTTGGTACATCTTCATTTGCTAGAGGAAATGAGGGAAATAGAGAAGGATACAAGCTAAAAGAAGAAAATGAAGCAGAAGGAATACTTTGATCAAAAGATCCGTTGGTCTCCATTTCATGTGAATGACTTGGTCCTAGTATATGATTCAAGAATCTGAAAAAAGAAGATAGAGAAAATTTCTTCCAAAATGGATGGGGCCCTACAAAATAGCAGTTGTGCATGAAAATGGTATGTACTCGATTGGAGGAATTGGATGGCACCCCATTACGAAAATGGGTCAACCACGACAAGTTGAAGATTTTCCAAGAACCAGAATAGTCTACTCAGGGACGGAGTAGAAGCTAGGAAGGGGAAGATGTCGACACTAAAATTTTCCTCCGTAATTTCTATTTCATTAATGTATGTATTAGGATGAGGATGTTGTTAAGTGTAATTAGTAGTAGCGTCAATAGAAGATAACGGTGCCATCGATGTATGGTGCCGCCAATAATGTAGGGTATGGTAACAGATCAAAGTACTAGGATGTTGTGGTAAAAGTAAATAATTGTCATAAGTGGTCCGGTAATGTTAAAATGTCAAAGTTGGGGTAAGTAAAGAAGTAGGGTCTACATGATTAGGAATTAGAAATATTATATTGGTAATAAGGACAAAGAGTGAGGTCATAAATATTTTGTATATTTTATTTGTAAAAAGTCTAAAAATGTGAAACCCATGTGAAATGATAAGGTTTATCTTATCTTAAAAGATAAGCTTACATGTACGGATAAGAGTTAAAGCATGGCATATGATTCGTCGATTGGATTTCTTATGGATAAGCCTAGAAGTCTATAAATAAAGAGGCCACCCTCCTCATTTAGCATAGAAGGAAGTAGTGAGAAATATTGTATGAGTAAGTGTGTAAAGGAAGCCATCATTTTGAAGGTGTGTTAGAGAAGCCATTAAGAGGTGTAATTGTGAAGTTTCTTCCATAGTATTGGTGGAAGGCAAGTGAAGTTAAGTAACACTTGAAGTACCACATGGGTGAGATTGTAACGATTTCATGTTAATATTATAATTTACTCACGATATTTTAGATTTATCATCATTTCTTTTTATCATAGTCTATGGTATTCTTGTGTTATGTTGTTGTTGTGTTTCAGTTATATCCAACAAACTAAAAGCATGTGCATTAGTAAATAATCATAGCATGAGGAGTTCCCAGTGAAGAATTATCATAGTGCGGTGGTGATGACAGTCCCACTTGCCATCGAGAAAATTTTTCATGTCCTAGACTTGGAACTTCCATATAACATGCTTTTAGGCTGACCATGGATTCATGCCATGCAGGCTGTGCCATCAACATTTCATCAATGCATTAAGTTGAAGCATGAGGGGCACACAGATTCTGTCTGAGGAGATTCGAGCCCTTTTCTCATTGTAGAGATCTCAATAGCTTTGCACGAAAGGGTACATATGCATGTCCCTCTGCGGGTATAGATGTCCCTCTCCAGTCACGAGGCCATGGAATCCCATGTGGATTCAAATTAGTTCTTACGCTCATGGTGTGTCTACTTCAACATCTCCATTTGATTCATGGGAGATGAAAATCCTTGAATATGGCTATGGGGAGTATAATGTACAATAAGCGCTCTTGGTTTCGGACCTCTCATTATTGCCCAAGACTAGAGGTCGACCCAACTGACCAGCTTGAAGACACTGAAAGGAACACACTATTGGGTCATTCTTACCTGGAGGCTTGTTAGCTAAAGAAAATTGCTTGATCCACCTCTGACTTGGGTCCCCGAGGATACTCACCATCCTGCTTATCGAACCCGGAATATGAAAAATCTAGTAAAATGATGTACTCCATGGGCTACAAAGGCCTAGGATGTGGGAGAAATGAACAAGGACAAAGAGAACCAGTCCCTCTTCTGCATTTCAAAATATAAAGATTAGGCATTAGGATTCGCCCTTATGGAGTGCACCCCAATGACCGTGATGCTACTTGTTCAATGCGAGGATAGCTCGACTATCTAGACAAAGGTGTCTGATTCCCATTGTAGCCAATATGAGGATCTTGCATCCATAAACCTTTTCATGAACAACGTTGTCCTAACCATAACCCCCACAGAACCAACCCTTGACCTTGTATACCCTTCCCTTGTTGAATGGGACCAACAACGTCACATGTCACTAGATTTATTCGAGAATGACAAAGATATCGCAAAGTTCCTAGGCATAAGGGATACAATTCCCATTGGAGATCACAAGAAAGGTTTCTTTATCGACTTAGATACCTGCGCCTACTTTGGTGAGGAGGCTGAACTTCGTGGTCAACAAAACTTAAAGAAAAGCAAGGGCAAAAGTTCCAAAGTAAAGCCTCGAAAAAATCAAAGTCCAAGTTGCATAGTGAAAACCTCTTTGAGGCCTTGGCTGACAAACAAATAAAAAAATCAAAGGACAAACAAAGTGACCACGCCAAGGATGAAAATCTCGTGGAGACATCCTTGGATGAAGATCTCAACCTACCTCCTGATCCTACGCGTATGGAGGACTTATCAAAATTACTAGTTGAAGAAACCATTGATGTCAATATTGGTACGAAGAGGATCCCAAGATAGTAAAATTGGGAGCATCACTCTCGGCTAGAGAACAAAAGACATTCACTATCTTTGCTACGAGAGTTTATAGATGTGTTCACATGGTCTTACAAAGACATGCTGGATTAGATCGACTTTGGTCATGCACAACCTAGTCGTGCATGCAGACGCTAAGCCTATCAAACAAAAGCTCCGAAATATGCACCCAAGAGTGGCCCTATTGGTTAAAGAAGAGTTGGAAAGATTGCTTGCAGCAGGATTCATCAGGCCAATTGATTATTCTGAATGGATATCGAACATTGTTTCTGTCTAGAAAAACCTATCGGTATCCGAATCTACACAGATTTTAGGGACATCAATAAAGCTTTCCCTAAAGATGATTTTACATTTGCCAAATATTGACATGATTGTTGACTCAACAATAGGGTACGAGATGTTATCACTCATGGATGGCTTTTAGGATATAATCAAATCAAGATAGCTGAAGAAGACCAACACAAAATAACTTTTACAACTCCTTGGGGCACCTTCTATTATCAGGTAATGCCATTTGGCCTTAAAAATGCAGGAGCTACTTATCAGCGGGCAATGACAGTAATTTTTCATGATATGATTCATGATATCATGGAGGACTACGTGGATGACATCCTAGGAAAGTCTAAAACAAGAGAGGATCACCCTGTCATTTTGCGGCGTATCTTTGAACACTTGCATGAATACAAAGTCAGGTTGAATCCAAAGAAGTGTGTCTTCGGTGTGCTATCAGGGAAACTGTTGGGCTTCATTGTATCAAGATGAGGTATTGAGGTAGACCCTGCTAAAGTGTTTGCTATCACTGAAATGCCTCCACCTGAGAATATCAAGAAACTGCATAGCTTACAGGGGAAAATTCAAGCCATTCACCACTTCATCTCCCAACTTGCAGATAAATGTCACTCATTCACCCACTTTCTTAAAAAAGATGTTGCTTTCATCTAGGGACCTGAGCAACAACAAGCCTTTGCTTTTCTTAAACAATACTTGGCTAATCCACCTGTCCTCATGCCTCCCACTCCTGGAGAGCCACTCTTGCTCTATATTTCCACTGTGTAATTTGCTATTTGTGTCTTTGCTTGCCCAATACGACCTTGGTCATAAGGAGAAAGTGGTGTATTATCTGAGTCACACCCTCATCACCTATGAGCTCAATTATCCTCAAATTGAAAAGGCTTGCTTGGTTGTTGTTTTTAATTTTCAAAACTTCGCCATTACCTATTGAATACTAAAACCAAGCTAATATCCAAGGTTGACCCACTCAAGTATTTATTGTCTAAACCCACCCTCATAGGTAGAATGGCTAATTGGATCATTCTACTCAGTGAGTTTGACATAGAATTTGTACATCAAAAATTGGTTAAAGGACAAGTACTTGCGGACTAGCTAGCGGAAGCACCTTTGCAAAGGCACGGAACCTTTGAATCTAGATCTGCCAGATGCCTCCTTGCTCTACATTGAAGAATTTGTCATGTGGCAGATACATTTTGATGGATCCTTTACGTTTCATGGTTCAAGTGCAAGAGTGGTCCTTATTACTCCTTCTAGCGATCCTATACCGTAGGATTTTCACCTGGGCTTCCCTTGCACAAACAACATTGTAGAATATGAGGCACTTATTGCAGAATGAAGCTAGCCATCAAGTGGAATGTTCATCATGTCAAAGTTTTGGGTGATTCCCGATTAATTATCAAATAGGTTAATGATGAATACAAGGTTAAGGATGAAAAGCGAAAACTCTAAAGAAGTACTTTATGCGCATTACCTTTGAACAAATCCCAAGAGCGCAGAATGCGGATCAGCAGATGCTATGGCGACAGTGGGTTCTAAGCTTCGTATTCCACCGGGGAATAATGACATGTCGTTATTTGTATAAAATCTACGCCACCGCGTATGACATGTCGAGAATATTGCCTAGCTTGTGATGTTGTTGGTCCCAATTCCTTGTGAGTACGAACCCATCTTTACCTATCTTAAGGACAACATGTCCCCTCCCGATATCTCCCATTACGAAAAGCAAATTCGATTCACCAAATATACCGTTACACCCTTTTAGGAGGTATACTTTATTATCATGGCTACGATGGGAATCTATTACATTGTCTCAGGATGTGACCAGAGACTCAATCAAGAAATCAAAGAAGTGCACGAAGGGGTGTGCGGAGCACATACCAACGAAATGGTCTTGGCTAAGAAATTGTTAAGAGTAGGTTACTATTGGCCTACCATGGAAACTGATTGTTGCAATTATGTCAAGAAAATGTGTACTTTGCCAAAAGTATGGAAATTTCATTCATGCTCCGTCGCAACCATTGCAACCTATCACTACCCCATGGCCATTCTCCAAGTGGGGACTTGACTTAATAGGAAAACTTACTCCTACCTCATCTGATGGTCATACACATATCATCACGGCTCTGACGAATACTTTACAAAATGGGTCGAGGCTGTCCATTTAACCTATGTCACAGGAGCCGAGATTTCTAAATTTATCATGAATCACATCATTTGTCAATATGGTATTCCCGTAACCATCGTTACAGATAATGGGAAGTCATTTAAGAACAAAACAATGAAAGGTCTTTGTCAACAATTCTAAATCAGGGTTAAGATGGTCCACGCCATATTACCCTCTAGGTAATGTACAAGTGATGCCACAAAAATACTTTGGTAAGAATAATGGAGAAGATGGTCAGTAAAACAGGTCGTAACTAGCACCTACAAATCCATCTAGCCCTTTGGGCTTACCGAACATCCATTCGCACTCCTACGGGTGCGACACCATATTCCCTAGTGTTCGGGACAAAATCTATCATCCCTTTAGAGATCGAACTTCCATCCCTGAGAATTTCTCTTCAGGACTATCTAGATAAGGATGAGGATTATCGAGTGGCAAGACTAGCTGAATTAGAGCTCCTAGATGAGAGGCGCATTCGCGCTCTTAATCACCTGAAAGTGTATCAACATAGAGTCTCCAAAAACTACAACAAGAGAATCATCCCTCGTCAGTTTGAGGTTGGTGATTTAGTCATGAAGGAGAACCAGTTCAACACTAGAGCAGAACGAGAAAAGAAAGGGAAGTTCGAACCACATTGGTTGGGACCCTATGTTATAGTCACCAAGTACGACACGGGGAATACAAACTAGATCACCCCAATGGTGATGAGCTCTAGGAGCCCATGAACTCCATACATCTTAAGCGGTTCTCTGCTTAAACATGACGCATGAGGAGGTTAAAATAGCAAGAAAATAAAAAATGCTAAAATGATCAAAAATACACAAAAATCAGAAAAAGAAAAAAAGAGAACACGAGGTCATCCACTAGTGAAAACCACGCAATTATGGTACTTTGGACAAGTCCTTGAGTGAAAACTGGTTTCGGTGCCTCGGGAGGATTCGTTGTTCACAAGCATCTTGTATCACGGAGGGTAGTTTTCCTTGGCCTAGCCTTAGTTCTGCCTTCGAGATTCCTGTGAGCCCCATCCTGTCAAGCCTTGATCCAAGATTTCCTTCTTTTATTCATCTATGAGGGGTATGGTCTTTCGATATTTCCCATCTTACGTTGGGAGAAAATTCAACGACTTCATCTTCTTGTTCATAAGCGCATGGCTTCTACCCTTGTATATTCTCCATCTAACACTTGGGGCATCAACGCTTTCTTGGTTACTTGTGCATAACTCGGAAAACCGTTATAAAACACCAAAAACAATAGAAAATTGTTTCACAAAAATGCAAAAACAATAGAAAATTGTTTCACAAAAACAACAAAAACAATAGAAAATTGTTTCAAAAAAGGCATAAACAATAGAAAATTGTTTCACAAAAATAAAAACAATAGAAAATTGTCAAAACAACCTAAACAATAGAAAATTGGTTTATGAGAACAAATCTTACAAAAACATTTACTTGCATTGTCTTGTTTCTTGCTTTACTTGTTGCTTGTTTATCTGTTTTGTATTCTTGCTTTTGGGTTGTTTGTTGCTTGGGCATACTTTGTTAGGATTCATATTTTCTTTCTTAGATTAGATTTATTCTTGCTTGTGCATATTGCGGTATGTTTTTGCATGCTAGTGAATCTTAGGAAATCATGATGTAATGTGTTAATTCATTATGTTCTTTCTTAGCATTTGATTGTGTTTATTACATGGTGAATCATGGTGTATTGTATTATTTCCTAGTGTTCTTTGTTAGCATTTGGTTGTGTTTATTGCATGTGCATTTTTTTGTTATCATTAACATCACATTACCATCATTATCATCACATCTAACATCATCTATACATCATATATAAACAAAATGCTAAGTTTTACATCATGCATGTAGGCTAAGCTAATCATCACATATCATATCATCAATGGGGGCAAGAGGGGTTACGCATGATAAAAATCTATCCCCCCGCACCAATATCATCATATCATCCCATCCATATACATCTACATAACACATGAGAAATGCATTTGATATCATCTAAAGATCTATCATCTAACATCCACAGCACATGTATACATCAAACATCGAAATCAGATACATACAAAGTACAAAATCAGATAACATCATAACGCATCCATAAGTGCTGAATCAAAACACACAATGTGCAATGAGATTCGACATAGATTAATTTCTGAAAAGGGTATTTTACATCATAGAATTATGCCCACTCGTGTCACATGCATCAGGACACAAAAACATTAAAGTGCATCATCTCATAAACATGTGTATCTGAGCCCAAAATTAATCCTCATATATATATACATGTGTGTCATATACATCTATATCAACAAAAATGGATACACATCAGTGCTCTATATCAAAAATGCCTTTAGCTAAGGCGTACAAAGATGCTACATAAAAAATGTCCACATATCTATACAAGTATACACTGTCCAGATCGGTACTCAAAATGATACATCATCGATACAAAATGCCATAAAAAGGGGCATGTATCAGAAAGAATCAAGCCTTCATCATGAGGCATCATCAAAATACAAATATACAAGACTGTACATCAAAATCGGCCTTCATAAGAGGCATACATACAAATAATATATACAACAAAAATGCAGATCTCAACCGTAGCTCTCACCCTCGTCGGGGCTCCCGGATCTATCATCGGTCAACGTGTGATGGAGGATGAGATGGTGCTAGTCCAACTAATCAAGCTCTGGTATGGGCTATCTCACTGATCTAGTGGACTAGCTTGATCTCCGTGATCGAGAGCCTGATGCGCTCGACCCTGACTATCGCGGCAGTGCTACTTGCTGCTGCTCTGGAGGAACTACCCTGTAATAGGTAGTCCTGTAAAATAAGGCCTCACCACCAAGCCTAGTGGCGTCACATATCAGGTCGGCATCTCTGGAGGTGAGCACGCATTAAGGGCAGCATCTCGCTCACCTATCACTCAACCCAAGTCAGCCTCAACCTATCTAGAGGAAGCAGCCTCTCGGTCTCTCTCTGTAGTAGCTTGATGCAGTAGATCGGCGTGGGCACTGGTCCATTTGTGCAAGGAGTGCTTGTGATCGTGCATATACATGATCTCTCTGCGCAACAACCATCCGCACTTGTGACTGGGACTGATGAAGAAGGCTCAATATCTGAGCCCCCTGTGCCACTGTCTCCCGAATCTGGCTCCACCATACCACTCTATCATCTCTGGGCCAGCTTGGGCCCGAGCCTGATCTGCTCTAAGAGGAAAGTAACAATGTGAGCTCGGGCCTCATCACACTCTATTGTGGTAGTCACACACCAGCCTCGAGCCTCATCTCTCTCCGCTCTGGCCGCGTCTCTCTCGGCTATGACTTGCTTGTAATCAGTAAGCTGTATTGTGGCTATCATGCCACTAGATGGGAAGGCTATTTGTGCCTCGAGGTGGTCCCTGAGGTTCTCTAGATGATTGTCCCTACTCTAAGACCACTGCTTTGGATGGCTGCCTTTCTTTACACTGTACTAGGCCCTATGGCCTCGATCCCTGTGCCTGTGAGGCACCCTGCCCATCATGTGAAGTGCCATCGAAAGGATCCTCTGGGTCTAGCCCCTGTGCCACTACCCTTGCCCTGCACTCTGAACCATGCCATATCTCTACAGGTGGGCAAGTGCCTGCTTCCCAAGCCTCCTCCAGGAATGGTGAGACACCGGGGTAACATTGTAGCATACCAAGTTGCATAGTCGGTTGTGGTCCCTGGATCTCGCACCTGTCGTACTGGGTCCCATACCTATGGGACCACCTGCGTGAAACTCGCCCTAGCTCGGGCCACCGGTATGCAAGGCCCCATGGTTTTCTTCTCTCGAATCCCTATGTGCACGCTGCATATATCTGGCAGGGACCCCATATCTTGCCAAGCTACCGCTAGTACCTATCTACTCGATATAACTCAATAATATAATTACGTGCTAATGATAAAATGCTCCACCAGGCACATGCTGAGCTTTGTGGCATCCTCTGGCCACTGGAAATGCCTGTATGGCCGCCAGATAACATCTATCTCTACTAGCTCATCAAACTCTCACCTATATCTGAATAGGCTGCCAAGATGGCTGTGTACATCCGCATCATCGCCTACCCATTCCATGTACTGATGGCTCCTCGGGATCGCGGACACGCAAAGTTCCCACGGGGCATCCGATCGCAATATGATCCCATGACCATATCTGTAATAAAGAGGCTGGACCCATGGTCTTCTGACTGTGGTATGTGATCAAATGTAAATCCCAGTATAGGTGGGCCAATATGCACTGCCCCCAATAGTATCTCTCGCCACTAAAGATGCCATGAACCAAGGAAATAGTCCTCTCGGGAATGAGGTCCCTATCTTATCAGTGAGTAAGAACCCACTAATAAGAGACATGATGTAGAGAGGCCCCTGATGCAATGTGGGGTCGGAGATACACTCGTGCAAAGCTATGGTCATCCCGTCGTGCGGAATATCATCAACATCAAAAAGGGCACTACAAGCTGCTCTAATCAGCCCTGCATCTACGTTGTACTCGATCAAGGTGCCCATCATCGGCACGCGAAGAATCTGCCATACATCCTCGATGGTCACAGTCATCTCTCTTGTCGGTAGTCTGAAGCACTAACTCTCGCTATGCCATCGCTCAGCTAGCACAGTCAATAGGCCGTGATCCAATATGATGGACGACATCCGAGACACGGGGCCTAGCCCCACCACCTCGAGAAGTATCGCCATGGCTCGCCTGGTCGGTGTGGCGCATACTACCCTCTAGCTCTGCTATCCGGGTATGTCGCTCCCACATCTGTAAAACTGGTAATCATCTCTGCAAAATAACACGATGCTAGTCAGTTCCTAACATTTCTTCTAAAAATCTATCTCCCCTTTTAGGGTTAACCCAAAAATCCTAAAAATTCTTCTAAGTGTCATGTTTTTGACACTTTCCTATCTTTTCTCTGCCTATCTAGGGATCTTACGTGCCCTTTTAGGCGTGTGCACCTCATTTTGGCACTTGCGCTTGTGCGTGTGTGTCTTTTGGCACTTGCACCCTCTTTCGGGTGCTGCGCACCCTTTTTGGTGTCGCCACACATTTGGTGCTTGCGCTTGCGCATATGCTCCCGTGTGTGTGTGCCCACTTTTTCATGTCTATGCCATGCTTTTCACATGTGCACCCCATTTCCCATGTGCGCACGTGTGCGTGCACATGTGTTTGTGTGTGTGCGTGCACATGGGTGTGTGCTTTCCATGCTGCGTGTGCACTCGTATGTGCTTTGGCGCATGCGCCCTCAAAGGGAAACTGTGTCTCCTATCCGATGTTTACACTGTGTGGTTTGATACTCACAAACGGGCCATCATTTGCGTGTCGCTGGTACCCTCGGACTGCATCTGCGCACCTCAATCGGTCTCGTGCAATCACCATGGTTCTCGTCAGTATTAGAGCCTCACAGTAAAATTTCTAAACAACTCGGTTAAAATGAATTGGTCGTGATGTTTTTACCCCCCCAGTGGGTATATTAACCCATTTTTCACCGTCAAGAGGGCCGGAGGCCCGTTTCGATTGTCGTTTTCTCCTCTATTCACTGTGGAATAATTATTTTTATTCAATAATTATTTTTCTCTTATTTTTCACCGTATTGGGGCATTTTTTGCTGTCTGATACCCCTTTCTTCTCCCTCGGACAATTTTTATTGCTCCCTGGCGATTTTTATTCTTCTCCACACTCTCATAAATAATTATTTTTCAAATAATTACTTTTTCTTAATTTTCCACTAAACAAGGACATTATTTGTCACTTGTTTCTTCTTTCTTCCACCTAGGGCACTTTCTATTTCCCCTAGGCCCTTCACTTTCTTCTTCTATTTTCTTCTACTGTTCACCACAATTTGGAAAGCAAAAACAATAAAAACAATATATATGTCAAAAATCCAAAAACAGGGCAAATTTTTTCAAAAATCCTAAAAAGTAAAAAAAATGGTAACTTGCTTATTATGGCTGAAACTTGTGTCTTGCACATGGTATTTTCTCCATATCCTGTTGGTTTGTCTCACATCTTCCCGATTAATATGACTTGCGGATCACTGGATTCACAACCATTCACAAAGCTAGTTGCTTGCTTCGTTTGTACTCTGGGGCACGTTTGTTGCCTGGTGCTGTTTCGTTGCACACAAACGCTTTTCATGGACCCCATGTCCATTATCATTTCCCCTTGCATGTATCCTTAATCGGGAATCATTTTTAACCCTTGTCGTCAATCACGAACTTGTGGATCTCTTCACATTGATAACAAAACATTTGTACAACTGTCTTGACCGTTATTGGGTTGGATATGTGCGTTTGTACTTGTTTTCCCTGTTAAATGAGCTTGTTTCCTTCTCGTATTACATTGCATTGTTGTATGTTGCATGGAGTTGGTATTTTCAGCAATGGACAATTGTTCGTAGTATGGCTTTTCATGTCATTCTACCTTTGTCGTATGCTTATATTTTTCATAAGGACCGATGACGTAGCTCTTGTGGCAATATGATGACATCCAAATTGTTCCAATAAATAGTAGCTAGAGGCTAAGCTCTTCTCTCCCCTCCTCCATATTTCTTCTACATCACTTTCCTTTCACCCCTAATCTTCCCTCTCATGGGCATCCTGCCCCTTCCCCATTCTTCTGCCTCTCTCACATCTTTTCGATCATCGATCGACTTCTTTCATCACCCCATCGACACTCGAGGGGGAATCTCTCTCCTACTAATTTTTCTTCTATCCCTTCAAAATTTTCTTCCGTCTACTATCTTTGAAGTGGCGTCACTTACACCACCCCAAAGAGGGGAAAATGTAGACACCTATAATTACGCCCAAGCAATTTAAATACTTAAATTGCGCTAATTATCCCCTTTCTCACAAATCGATGACATATCGTCAAAAGTGCTCATATTCCCTCTTATTGTCATTAATTAATTACAATACGCTAATTGATTAAGTCGCCTATCCAGCTAACAACCTAATTAATGACCTTCATTAATTATTTACCCCGTCTATCCAGACTAATTAATTATTATTAATTAATTAGCCTTCCACTTCATTTAACTAATAAATCAATATTTAATTGATTTAATCCCCTCATAATAGCCTAAATCGTACTAATATTCCTCTAATTGGCTTCTATAAGCTTACACCTACCTATTAGTTAATCACCTTTGATTAATTAAAACACCCCCCAACTCCCATGACTTGCTAAGCATAAATTAAACCCTTCTAAAGTAAGGTTACCTTTAATAAAGCAACCTTATCCATTCCTAATCATGTTTTACCTTTATCCCACATGCAAAGGGATGAAGTGTTTCCTTTATCCATTGGGCTATATAAGGAGCCCTCCTTCTACCTTTATACCTACACCTAATTCCCTTGAGAAAGCAAAGGAAAGCACATAGTCTTGCACTAAAAGCCTTTTGCCATTCTCAAGCCCTTCCATCATCCATCTTGAAGAGCTAAGCCTCACACCCAAGCATCCTTGAAGGATCAAAGCAAGCAATATTGTTGATTGCCATTGGACTACATAGGTCCATTTGATTTAATTAGGAAATTTAGAAGAATAGAGTTCTTGATTTGCATTATGTTTGATTTCACTATTTCAAAGTTATGATGCTAGTGTAGGCCTTGTTCATTTCTTCATCTTGATGGTACTCTTTTCTTGTTTCTAGATAGGTTAGGGAACTATTTTAGGTGGTAGTTCTTGCTTTCAATCTAACTTAGGAAAAAGAATACTTGTACACAAGAAGCATAATGTTTTAAAAAACATACGTAAAAGATCTTAAATGCATGTCTCGGTAGATTTTTTCTCTCTTCCCTTTCTTTTCACGTTTTTTTTTTGGTTAATTTAATCATTATCCTTAGATTAAACTATATTATGAATCCTTTAAAAGATAAATTAGGGAATTAATTGTAAGCATGGTGCTTCAGAAGGACAAACAATCCAAAGAATACACCCTATCATTTGATTAAAATATCAATACACTATAATGCACACAATAAATCAAACTTTGAGTGATCCTCAAATGAGTAGGACATGATCATCTCATTCCCTTATTTTGTGTCTAATTTATATGCATCACAAAGTAGATACATTGAGATCCTAAGAAATCCTATGTAATTCATTGTATACAACCTAACACATTCTTTATTCTAATATGGCATCCCATGTTTACCATATATTTTAAGGAAATATATTTTTCTTTGAATGGAATCATACCTTCATTCAATATAGTCATAGTCCCTTGTGGGTCTAAGGTCCAAATTTCAAATTCATTTGATATGATTAGGATTTATAACGTGTTTGACGTCGGAAATGTTTTGATAAAAATGAGGATTGTTAACATTTTTATGTTGATAATAGATTCATGAAATATAAAAATAAATGGCTTTATTTATCAAAGAGAATTGTAGTTTCATACATAGTAACATGCCTATCAGCAATAGTGGAGTGGTAAAAGGGACTTTCTCTTCAACAAGATCTCATTTAGTTTTTTTAACCACTCTATCTTGTATATGTTCGAATTTGGACCATGTGAACCATGAAGGGTTGGATTTATTCTTGCAATGGTGATTGAGGTTAGATAATCCATATTTTTTCATATAGGAAAAATATTCTCTCTCTGACAAAGACCAACATATGGGAAGACAACCTTATTTATCCTTAAGAGATTTATACATATTAAAATATCCACACTTGATCTAAAGGGAATCTGGAAGAGAGTTCACAAGAAATTACCAAAAGAGTATATTCCACAATGTTGTTGGAATCTTACAAGTTTAGAAGTCCAAAAATGTTCTTGTCAAAATTATAAAAGGGTACAAATAAATTAATCCATGGGGTCTTAATCCAAAATAAAAATATTATGAGAAATCCTTGTGCAAAAATGTCCACGAAACCATCCTATCCAAAATAATGTCTAAATCATTAAGAAATATTGCTAGGCCAATTGGTGTGAGAAGTATAATAAAGTAAACAGACAAAAAACTAACTTCTTGCATTTAAGTAATTTTCATATTTCTAAAATGGGGGTAGTTGTCCTGACTAGATAATGATATGTTAGTTTAGTAATACCACTAACATTGAAGAGAAGAAAATAATTATGAAACTTCAAGGTACATGGATCCCTCATCATCAAGACCATCGATTATAGAAAAATGGTTGTTAGAGACATAAACCTATTAAAAATAGGAGAAACATCACAAAATGAAAATAACCTCCACTTTTCCTTGACATATTCCCCATCTTAGGAATAGGATTAGTTGTAGGAGTAGTAGAGTAATGATTTTTAGTTGATTGAGATGAATCTATCATCTAGGGAACTTGCATCTAAGCTATGTTTCAAAACATGTTTAGAAAAAGTAGTCACTTTTGAAGAAGATATTGGGGACACTACAAGAGGTTTGCATGAAATAGACACAATAATCTTGTTGCTTAAAAGAATTTGTTTTGTAATAGCGACATGATAAGCTATCTCTATTAGCATTAACGGTGACATAAGAGGTAATAATAGGTGTATTAGAACTAGGGATGATACTTTTCATATTATCAACAATGGTCCCGCTGAAATTTTAATTGTGGGTTTTAGAATAGTATAGTATTTTATCTTGTGAAAATTTATGTTAACTATATATTAAAGGGAATTATCAAATCATATGATGTGAGTCTTGACCAAGGAAATAATTGTTTACAATATTAAAGTATAACACACACTAAGAGAGCTAATTTTATCTTCTTGGTATGTCTATAGTTTCCTAAATGTCTTTGGCTTAGGTAAAACTCAACACAAATGTATTTTTGGGTTGAGTTAGGTAAAATTTAAGGTTCTTGAGGTAATCTAGGTAGCCAAAGTGTTTGATTAGATGTTCCATAAATCCCCATAAGGGGATAGAAAGAATATGAAACTCAACCAATACACCCATAGGGGGATTTTAAACTTGGGTTTCTTAGAAATTTTAAAATATATGATCCAATGCGAAAAGACAACAAACATGTTGGTTATGACATATGGGCCATGATTCAAAACAGTTTACAAAGCTCGAGTTCTAAAATAAAACATGAGAAAATACTTGTTGATGTTTTGTACCCCCTAAAAATTGAATTCATGGGACAGAAAATGGGTGTGAACCCATTGTTTAAGTAGGATTTTGAGGAAGAATTGGCAAAAGAAACACGACAAGGGTAAACTATTAAATCGGATTACATGTTTTTTTCAAATTAAAGTAGTTCAAGAATAACATTATGCAATGGTCTTTGATTGATTAATTTCCTCATCAAATAAATTTAGTTCAAAATTTTCACCATTTTTAGTCTTTGTGGATATTTATATATCCTTCATTGCCAAAAAATAAATAGATGCAAAGAGCCCATGAGGTAGCAATAAATAATGATCCATGTAATGAATGCATATGCAAAAGCTATAGTCCTTCCTACATGTCTAGGAGATCAAAGTGTGACATAGATCCATATAGAAAATTTATATAGATAGGGGCACATGCATGTAGACCAAGATAATTTCTAAATTCATAGTATTAAAATAGGAGATTAAATTTAGATATATTGCCAACAAAATTCCATAAGGAAAAATAAAAATACTAAAAATGTGCATACAACACATAATATAGTAATTATCTCAAAGCACTTAAAGATAACTAATAAACCAATAACAAATTATTTACAAGGAATCAAAGATTACATAAATACTCAATATTTCATTTAATGATTTATCGTAGTCCACCCCATGTAGCAATGGATATACATCAAGCATCTATAAGTCATATTTTATAGTCCCACAATCACCAACGAGAACATTCTCCATGAAACATTCAAAGTTACAACAAAAATAAAGGGATGTATGTATCAATATGGTTCTATATCCTCTTTATTCTCCACCAAAAATTGATTTTTACCACTCCTTGATTTCATACGAGCACCTTTAACCTTCTCGACACATTAGTTTTTATCCTGCCGAAGGCAAGAATATTGTTTTCACATTAACAATTAGTGAACTCCATCATTACTAATTACATTGTGCCATTTGTATTAAAACATGATAGAACTAAAGTTTCATACTTTAATTTTTGTATTTTGTAATATTCTATTTGTGAGCCCCTTTATTCTTATTGTTGAAGAAAAAGGATTCCTCCTCGACATGCATTTAATACATTCACTATGTATGATGCAGCCTTGGTCACCTTTGTGTCACTTTGGAGGTTGTGTGTGATGCAGCCTTGGTCACCTTTGTGTGGCTCGAGGCTGGTGTATTTATTGGTTTAAAATAGGAGTCGAGAAATATATTTTGAGACTTGAGGTCTCTGTGCACAACCCTTCGATCCCATTCTTGGTGAAGATACAGCAAACCAGCAGCCACTCCCTTGAGAATGGCATACCTCTGTGACCATCCAAGAACCGTCTCCGGGTTTCCGAATATGAACTGATCTAGGCTCCCATTCGGCATATAATCGTAAACAATAAAAAGCTGATTTTTATTCCTACACCACCCTCGGAGCTGAACCAAGTTTCTGTGTTGTAGGCGCCCCAGGATTGAAATCTCCACAATAAAATCCCTCATTGCTTGGTTGACCTCTCTGGTGAAACATTTTATTGCAACTTCGAGCCCGTTGCACGCAAAACTCCTCTATGTACACTTTCCCAAAACCTCCACGGCCTAGAAATTGTCCATCGCCGAATCCTCACGTTGCGCGGCTGAGTTCTTGGTAAGGAATTATATGCGGCGACTAGTTGACTCCACCTCCCATTCTTCCGGAACCTCTCTCGTGGATGTGGATTTTCCACCATACGAGCAATCCGGCCGCCATGATCAGAACAATGAAACCTACAGAAACACCAACTATGATTCCCGCGGATTGTTTCTTGGAATTCTTGCCGACGAAGGAAGGAAGATGCGATAAGTTTAGAGATGGTGCCGTTCCGTTGGTGTTGAAGCTCCAGGCCAGAATGTAATGGTCTTCAACGACAAAGATCGTGTCCTATAGCTGCAGAAAATCCCAAATACATTTCTTCGTGTAAGATCGAAGCGAGATCTATGTCCTCCATAGAAATCAGCGGTTGCAGGGGCTTCATCGCTCTGGCTATGGCGATGGTAACACTGAGATTGTGTTGACGGCCATCGTAATCAATCCATGCTTGAATGTTTTGCTTACTCGCCAGATTCAATTCTTTAAAGCGGTCGCCAATCATGATAACCTGCACTTGTTTGCCTCGAGGAATTGATTATATTGACATCCACACAGATGTGGTTTTTGTCGATGTCATTATTCCGATGATTAAGGCGTGTTGAAATCCACTACAAATAAATGGTTGGCGCTTCCATCGGAAGACACATTTAACAAACCTAGGAAGGAGTTATGAGAAAAGTTAGGTCGTGTCCAGGGTTATTATTAGGGGGCACTATGCAGAAGACGAATGTTGTGGTGAAGGAAGAAACATAATTATTAGTCATCAATTGCAGGTGAGTGTGATAAATAGCACGCCCCATCGCTCTCTATGACTGATTCGTGAGCCGCACAACATTGCACATGATTGAAGCTCCCTGCACTAAAATTAAACCACTCTAGTCGGGCTATTAGGCAGTGACAGAACAAAAGAAGGTAACTTTCCATGTCATAGTCATAGTTGGCAAGGCCTTATATTTGGGAGTTGTATACGACGCCTTGTTGAATGTTGCATACACTAGCTGTGGATCCGCCATCAAGATAGCTTCTAATTACATGACACAAAATTTTGTTTTTGTCTCTGATTATTTTGTGTTCTATCTCAAATTTCTGCCATTATTTGGTATTATGTCTCACACATCTGCCCTTATTTGGTGTTCTCCAAAGAACTAAATAAAAATTGAAACAATATTCTGCAAGAATTGGATGACTTGAGGATTTGTGTGAGATCACCACGAGGAGCAGTTGTAATTCCAATTGAGGATGAGAATTTCCTTCCTCACTTTGCCTGTTTTCTCACCAAAATCGGTGCACCAAGTGCTCCCATGTTTCAAATTTTTGTAAGGTGGAAATCATTTGTTTGCAATTCGTCAAGGCTAAGAATCACCCAGGACCAAGAACAGAGTATGTTTACAGTAGTTACTTGTGTTCGCCATTATTTTTCTTTTGTTTTTTTTTAAATTTTAATCCAAAACTAGTCTTATTTGCTTGTTCTTTATTGTCCCGACCTTTCAAAATGGAGCTTCTTGATGATTATTATTTTGTGTTTATGGTTGGGAGTGTTTTTTTATCTATGTGTGTTGGATCTAGGTTTCAAACTCCATTTTAAATGGGAAGTAGAAGTGCCGGAAGAGATAAAAAGCTATGAATATTTCTTACAAAAGAACCATGGGTTTTGGAGAATGGCAAACCAAAAATACCAGGGTTTTTCTTTCTTTTTAAATAATTTTTACAAAAGTTTTTGTTCCTAATAGTGGTAAGATTCTTCCAAACTTTTTCCCCGAATATTTATTAATGGCATGTTCTCCTTTATGGTTTTCTGTGAACTTCTGCCTTGTAGATTTTTATAGGCCTTGGGAAAAGTTTAGTTTAAAATGTCATAAGAAGGTGACTTTCCATGTCACAATTCTGTATCAGACCTTGGGAAAATTTTAGTTTAACAGGGTAGTTTTCCGTGTCACAGTCCTAAATGCCATAGCAAAATAGAGCCAAGGATTTTCTTTCCCAACTCATGTAACTCTTCCACTGGTTTTGAATCCAGTCGTTTACATCCTTTTGCAATCTGAAAGCCTCATCTAATTGTTTGGCAATGGTCTCTCTTTCCCTGCAAGCTATTATTTTGCGTAGCATGTTTTCTGATATAAAGAAAGATTATTTTTCTAACATATGCTCCTTACAAACTTTTCTATTGCAGGTGCCTCAAATTGCTCATATAAAATACAAACAAAAGCTTACATGGTGGACATCATGCCAAACATTTTCTACGCCTATCTCCAGTGGATTACATCTCTTGAAAAAATAATTTTGAGCATAAAATCATTATAATGGGAATCACCTTTGTTAATTTCAATCTAAATGTCAATCTTGTTCTCATTCTCAATTATATTCTCATCCTCATATTAAGTTGTTACATTTAGTTATTTCTAAAAAGAAAGATTGGTCTTTACAAACATGATAAAACATTTTCTTGTGCATTTATATATACACTATACTATCTAAAACATTGACAATCATTTTCTAAATAAATAGACCTTTGACGCCACGGGGTTCCGTGCAGGTAGCCAAGGTTGGCAAATTTTACCAAACAACTCATGGTCCTCCTCTGGCACCACAGGGATGACAAGAATAATTCAACACTCTCCCGAGCCCAGCGCAAGCGTATTCACAAAGCATCCACAAAGACAAACCTGGCATAACCATGAAGCACAAACACAAAATATTTCCAAATACATGGCAATGCATGCCACATCTGTTCTTACACAAGTGACACCCTTCAAAGTATATTACACTTGGCTATACACTTGTAAAACAGACAAAAAAGATTGGGTTTTTTCTTCTTCTCTTGGAAAAATATTTGTTTTTTTTTCATTCTCTGACCTTAATATTTAATTTCCTCTCAAAAAATTTCATGATTCTAAATTATCCTCCTATTATATCCAAATAATGTTCTAAACTCCACAATAATCTTACAAAAATACAAAATGCATAACTTTAAATATTATCATACACAACCGAAGAATTATAGAAACAATAAATCTTTTCTTACTCGTATTTGTAAATTGACTACAAAAAGGTGCCCCGTAAACCCTTCACTCATGCACTTTCAAACTGCATGTTAGAAATATGTTTCAATAATCATCTGAACAACACAATGACCATTGCAATGTCAAATCCCAAGCAAACCAACCTGTCTTATCTTGTCCATGCATAGGTTCATAATAAATCTCTCCTCCACGCCATAAAACTAAAGCTTCGGCAGGATTTGCCATATCATGGCCTTGTTTAATATAATCCTCATTTTAATTATATTCACTAGGTTAAATCCTTCTTGCAATCTCTTTCATGTTGTCTCAAGAAATTTCCGTTCTTAGTATGGCCTCTAGCTTGAGGGCATATATCATGAAGATGAGTTGATGTTTTTGACAAATCTAGGAGCATCAAATTGTATTCTCATAATTGAAAATCTAACTCAACATGTATTTTTCCCAATATAAGATAATTTTATCTATCATAATGGAAATATTAATCACTCTAACATGAATGTACTCAAATATTTTGTGTTATAATTTAAGTGAAATTCATTTATCGATATTATAGAAACATACCATTATATTTAACACAATTAAATCAAAATTTATTTTAGATTTAATATATCAATAAAGTGTGAGCTATGCTAACTCCACGTGAAAATCCTATTTACAAGACAAACCCTAAGTGAAATGGAATGTAGGGTAAAGGTGGCGATTGTAGGCGGTGGTGGGGGGAAAGTTGGAAGCTCTAACAGGGGACTTTCATGTTTAGGGTCCCTTCCTTCTTTTGGTGTATTTTTTTTGGGGGGTTTGGTTGTTTGTTTGTTTCTTCTAGGGCTAGGTTAGGCCTTATTTCTCGATGTTTCAGCTTTGGGCTTTGATGCTTATCCTTCGGTTTATACACATTCCCGATACCTTAAAAATATGCTTTTTGACCCTATCTAATAAAAAATTTTAATTGAGCAAATCAAATTGGAATGAAATAATTATTAATGGGTATTGGGAAAGTATAGTAATAGTATTTAATTTAAAATATATATTATTCAAAATTTTAAATACCATTTGGCGTGGTTTCCTATGTCCCGAGGGGAGCACTACATATTATGTTGCTGATTTAATAAGGAAAGCATGGTATTTAAAAAAACATGCGTAAAATATCTTAAATGCATGTCTCGGTAGATTTTTTCTCTCTTCCCTTTCTTTTCACGTTTTTTGTTAATTTAAGTATTATCCTTAGATTAAACTATTTTATGAATCCTTTAAAAGTTAAATTAGGGGAATTAATTGTAAGTATGGTGCTAGAAGGACAAACAATCCGATAATACACTCTATTATTTGATTAAAATATCAATACACTATAATGCACACAATAAATCAAACTTTGAGTGATCCTAAAATGAGTAGGACATGATCGTGTCACTCCTTATTTTGTGTCTAATTTATAAGCATCAAAAATTAGATACATTGAGATCTTAAGAAATCCTATGTAAATCATTGTATCTGACATAATGCGTTCTTTATTATAATATGGCATATTGTTTACCATATATTTTAAGGAAATATATATTTTTTGAATGACATCATACCTTCATTCAATACAACCATAGTTCTTTGTGGGTCTAAGGTCCAAATTTCAAATTTGTTTGATATGATTAAGAGTTATAACATGTTCGATGTCGGAAATGTTTTGATAAAGCGAGGCTTATTAACGTTTTTATGTTGATAATAGATTCATGAAATATAAAAGTAAATGGCTTTATTTATCAAAGAGAATTGTAGTTTCATACACATTAACATGCGTATCGAGCAATAGTGGAGTGGTCAAAAGGGCCTTTCTCTTCCACAAAACCTCATTCGAGTTTTTAAACCACTCTATCTTGTATATGTTAAAAATTAGACCACATGAGCCATGAAGGGTTGGAGTTATTCCTGCATGGTGATTGAGTTTAGATAATCCATATTTGTTTTTTGCGAGATAGGAAAAAGATTCTCTCTCTCCCAAAGAACAACATATGGGAAGACACCCTTATTTATCGTTAGCAGATTTATACATATTAAAATATCACACTAAATCTAGAGGGAATCTAGAAGGGAGTTCACAAGAAATTACCAAAAGAGCATGTTCCACAATGTTGTTGGAAGCTTACAAGTTTAGAAGTCCAAAAATGTTCTTGTCAAAATTATAAAAGGGTACAAATAAACTAATCCATGGGTTCTAATCCAAAATAAAAATATTATGAGAAATCCTTGTGGCGAAAATGTCATGAAACCATCCTGTCAAAAACAAATTCTAAACCATTAAGAAATATTGCTAGGTGTTATCTGTAAAATTGACAGGGCGTTTCACCGATAACCATACCGAAAATTTTGTTCCGATCCCTCGTAAGGGATCCCTTATGTTCGAAATGTTGCAAAATCCCTTCTGGGAAATCTAGTTTTTCGAACTAAGTCTTTTGGTCTTTTTGGTGGGCGCATGGAATGCTTATGTAACACCATGTTTTGGTGCGCCCCCTTAAAAGCCTTTGGCGCATACTTTTCAATGTCAACATGTCTTTTGGTGCACCAAAGAATGTTGAGCCTTCCTGCGTGTGCCCAGGCGCATGCGCCTTCATGTTAACATAGCTTTTGTTGCGCCATGTTTTGGTGCGCGAAAGGGCGCACGTAACCGTGTTAACACACCTTTTGGTGCGCCAAGAGGCACACATAATATCATGTTGACATGGCTTTTGGTGCGCCAAAGGCGCGCCAATTTCATGTCGCCAAAGCGTTTTCGTGCGCCAAAGGGCGCATGCTTTCTGTGTCGACAACATCTTTCATGCGCCCTTTACAAAGTGGGTGGCGCATTAATGATTAGTTCACCTATATATATAAAAGTTTGCGCACCCAAATGTCATTATCATCGAGATGCACATCACGTTTTTATTCTCTCGAGCACAACCATTTTTGCCTCGTCGTTTTTTCAACGCGTTGTGGACCCGTTCTCAAGTTTTTACTATATATCCAGTAAGTGCTCTTATCTCTTCCATGTGTTTCTTTATCGGTTCTTCTTGCTTCTGGTCGGTCTTTGAAATGTATGTTTTGAGTTGGCTGCCCTCCCCCATGCTATCCTTCCTCTTTCCAGGACTGTTTGGAGGAGGATGTTATCTTAAAACGATGGTTTGTAACCCCCTGGTTTAAACCATTTTATTTACCCCAAGTGGCCATTTGAAAGGAGGAGCAGAGGAGAAAACTATCTCGAACCATGCAAAGGCCCCTCGAGAGTGATTGAGTTCACTTTGTTTCCCTCATTTTCCTTGGTGCACCAAATCTCTACTGCAACATGGCTAGAACCCGCGCCAAGGCGCACCCATCATACTTGTTGCATTTAGAACCTCTGCTGCGCCCTTAAGGCGCGCCTCTTTCACATCTTGCTGCAGTGCTAAACTTATGCCTTTAGTGCACCAATCTTCCTTCTTTGCATCACGTTTCCATGCGCCAATGGCGCACCCAAAGCATCCGTGCGAACATCGGCTAAAAGTGCGCTAAGTACAAGTCTTTGAAAGCGCGGCGCATCCCTCCTTACACCAACATCATGTTGTGCAAGCTTTTCGTGCGCGCGCCATGCTCCCTTTGGCACACGAAATGTCCATGTTACACAGCATTCCATGCGCCAAAGGCGCACCAAATCCCCCTATGAACATGAAAAATCCATGCTCCAAAGGGCGCATCCTGTCTCCATGCAACACGATGTTTTCGTGCGCCCTTTATAAAATGCACTCTGTAGTATGCATGCGCCATGCGCCTTGCGCCGATTTTGCCTGCAGAACACCCTCTCCCCGTGCGCCTTACCTATTTTAGCCTTGTAAGCTGCGGTTTCCATGCGCCTGCGCCCAGGCCTAAAAATAACTAACTCTTTCTTACATTAGCACTTGATGAGAAATCAAATGGTGATCTGACAACTTTCTACGTTGGGTTTCACTTCTTCTTCATGCGGATCAGCAAATAAACTTGGAAGAACGTATGTCAACATCCGCGTGAAGAGACCTATCAAATTGAAAGGAAAGGCTAAGCTTACGAGGAAGAAATGAAATATAAATATCGGAGGGTCGAATGCCCGAGTCCCGAGCGAGTGCGGCATGGACGTCGGAGACTCGGGAATTAGGGCATATCGATATGGAGGAATTCAGGCGAACTCGAGAAATTACTGAGAGTCCATGGATGGACAAACTAATAGCGATGCCTGCACGCCGCGGGGAATCCCGATCGGCCGTCAACAACGAATTCATAATGGTGGTTGCCCAGGTGTTACAACAAAGACACAAGATGTGTAAGTAACGATAAAGGCGAGGTAGTCATTGACCTCACTTTGCTGCCACTTTGAGATCATACTCGGCATCCCTCACCACCGGAACTTTGTGGGTTTATTAGTCATGCGAGAATGCAATAAGGCACAGGGCGACAACGAGGATCGGTGCATGCAGGCGATGAACGAGGTCTATCTAAAAAACAAGAAGGTAGTAACCCGGTGGCCTCAGATCATCCACCGCAGTGACTTCTCAGAAGAGCTCAGCGATACCATTACCTTCTGAGCAGGGTCTTCGGGCTTTCTCGCGCCCATTACTTCCACAAATGGATGTTGAGGTACTTGGAAACAATGAACAAGGACATGCCGGATCAACGCTTTTCTTTGGGTAGAAATTATAAGCGACACCATCTCCGGCAGCTCTGACAACACTTCAAAGACAACGGGGTATTCCATATGAACTCCTACGTGGTCTACGTGCGGCATCGAGAGGGACTACCCGGGCCTGGCGCGGAGTGGAGTTTGGCCACGAGTCAGAATATACGAATACTATCCAGAGTTAAGGCTGGAAAATAGCATCCCTCGGTTCACAAAGGTCAACGGCGTGTTTTTCTATCACGTCATCCGCTGTTGAGGCCAAATATGACATACGATCGCACAACCAAAAGCATAGTGGCAGCCATGGAGAAATGGGGGCCACTGTTCACCCAGATTTCCCACATTTACCTATCTAAGGGCTGCCAACTTTTGGGAGAGAGCAACCAAGCTACTAGGTATCTTGGACCTAGGTGGTCTCTTTGGAGCTATCAAGGCATTTGGTCACATACCACGAAAATGCCTTAAGAGAAAGAAGGGTGGAACTCCTTTCCCCCTCACAGGTGGGCCGATACACATGCTCTACCCACCACAAGGCGAAGGAAATGTTTGCAGAAATGAGTTACTCAACTTGAAGCATGATTTCCCAGCCTAGGCCTACCTTCGACCCAGGAGTACGTGCGCGCCAGGGCAAAGCTTGATCGATCCACGTCCCTCGGTTGAGGACATTTATATTGACATCATCCATGAGGTGGAACTCGAAAGAAGGATCATTCTCACCTAGCATTGGCGTAAAATCATTCAATACGGGATAGCCATTGTCCCCAAAGGCTTCCAAACTACGGAAGATGAAGTAGACAAAGTGTATCTTGATACGAGATGGGGACAATTGGCCCTTTCCGGCCATTAGCGAGAAACAAGGCCCCTCGGACAATTGAGGAGAGAGTCAAGGAGACTCTGCGCGGGGCGAGACATTGGTGCGAAAGGAGGCGGGGCGGAGGTCACATTTGACCCAGAATCTATCAATAACCTGGCTTGGCGCTGTAGGGACTTCATCGGGTTCCTCATTGAGGCGGAAAAGGATTATTCCAAACTCCCGAGAAGCTCATAAATGAGCGGGAGACTTGTGAGGCGATCGGCCCGAGCGACACAAGGATCCTTCCCGGGGATCAATTCGGGCCAATGATCAGCAAGTTTTTGGAATACCGCTCTCGAGTTCCATATATCGTCACTGACGCGAGCCAGACGGGCTACCCCCTTTCGGCCGCGGGGATGGCGGCGGCAGTAGCTTCTTCTTCTTCTTCTTCTTCTCTCTCTTCTCGACTTTCTTGTTGGAAATGTCTAAAGTATGTTGACACATATGATGACATCATCCATGTTGCACCATGGGATGATGTCATTTATCAAGATTGTCAAAAGTCAACATGACTTTTAGATATTTTGTAAATATCTTTGTAAATAGGTGGTTGGCTCCTTTTTGCCTTCTTTCCTTCTCCTCTTCTATAAATATTGGAATACTTGTTGTATTCAAGAGTGGACATTTTTTAGATGAAAATAGAAGTGAGGAGAGAAATACTTTCAGCTTTCTTGTATGAAAAACATAATACAAATATTGAGACTTTGTGCTGAATAGCTTGTGTTATGCATCAGACCTTTCTTATGTTAGATCTGCATGTGTTTAATCTGTTGGATTCATATCTACTTTTCTGTCATTTGCTCATCAGTATTGCTTTGTTTATTTATGCAAGTAGGTTTGGCTCATTTACTACCAACCCAAAAACATAGATTTCGGCCCATACCTTTGGAATTCATTTCTTTTCTCCCTTCGGACTTGTTCTTTCTTCCTCCTCTCTTTCATTCCTTTCTCTTCACAAAATGAAATAAATCTCTTTGGGATGAGATCCCAACCCCAAGGCGAGAATGTGAGATTTGCACAAGATTCCCTCTTTGGTAGAATAGCAATAAACCGATTTAAGCTTTGACTCAAAGAGGGCTATGCCCTTCACACTTTGTTGGATCGTCTATCCATAGATCTGTCTCAGGCGGATTTTCGGACCAACGGTTTTGGCGACTCCACTGGGATCAAACGGATCTATCGGATCTATGAAGGTGGTAAGATAGAAAATCGGAAGAAATCGGAAAAATCACTTTTTGTTTGCAAATTTTAACTTTTGCCAAAAGCCCAAAATTTTGCAAAAAGTGCTCCGAATCGAAAATTTTCTTCTCGAGATCCATAGATCGAGGCCTAGTTAGAGATCTTTAGTTGTTGAGTTTTTATAAAAATCGATATTTTGCCGTAGATCGAGTTTTTGACGGTTTACCAAAAGTTTCAAACCCTCAAAAAAGTCAAAACCAAATCCAAAAATCAGCGTGCTAATCTTATCCGTCATTTTATCCTCGCTATTATTCGTCATTTAACATGCAATCGGTTTTAAAGAGGATAGTTTTTAAATATTTAGAAAAGTGCATGCTGCTGGTTTTTGACAGAAAAACAAGAAAATCAGCAAGTACAGCCAAAAATAAACTTTAAATCTGCGCTCCAATATCATAGATCAGGAAGAAACGATGGCAGGAGAGCCCTTTACACGCAGCAGGAGAGCTCGTGGAGAAACTGATCCTACTTTCGATCTGCTTCAAAGGCATAATTTCAGCGTAACGCCGGCACGTTTTTCAATGCTAAGCTCAGCCGACCGGTCATCCAGGAGTGTCTCACCTCCACGAAGGAAGAATCTTTCACAGGGGACATCCACGTCCCTTTGTAGTGATTTACTGCTCAGCGGGACCACCCTTCCAGCTCGTGTTCTCTTTCCAGTCTTTCAAATGGCGGTACCATGGGGGAATCTTTATGGGACCTCTCGCACTTCTACCGCATCCAGTTCACGCGCTCCCTCACGGAAATATAAAGAATTTTCCCAAATTTGTCGGAAGTGGAAATCAAAGCACGGATTCCCACATATCTGCATTCATCATGTCTTGTAGTATTTTGGATGTGACTCACGAAGATGTGTCGGTTCACCTTTTTCTGGAAACTCTACAAGGGCCTGCAGCTGAATGGTTTCAGCATTTGCCGGCCGGATCTATCACCAGTTGGGCCACCTTGCGGGATGCTTTTGAAGATAGGTACAAGCCTTCAGAGGATGCATTTGCATTATTATCATGAATCACTCACATGAAGAAAGAGGCCAATGAGACCATGCGCGATTTTATCGCCCGGTTCAATGCACTAATCAACCGTGTTCCTGTTGCCATGCTTCCAACACCGGAGAATCAGAAGTGTTTCTTCGTGAACGCTATGAGTTCAAAAGTTAGTTTCTTGCTCCTTCAAGAGCGAGTAGCTACCTTAGTTCTCGCTCAGGCCGCTGCCATTCGGATAGAAGATAATTTGATAATATCTGGCGAATTGAAAAAGGAATCATCCAAGTCCAAATCTTCAGACCCTTCGCCTACTACTTCGTCTGATCCGGCATTCCAAAAGATGGCGAACGACTTGCTCGCATTGAAGAAGCAGTTGGCCCAGGCTTCTAGTTCTTCATACCGGGATCTTCCACGAAAGAGTTTCGTTCCCAACAAGGTGCCCCATACGAGTGCCGCGTCTACCCGCGACTGCTCCATGGTTAGCGCTTGAGGCTCCTCGGTTAATGCTTTGGCGAAATTGAAGAAGAAGAGCGATCTTATGAAGAACCTTCGTCTCAAGGCAAAGATGATCAAGATGTCGGTGAACCGAAGTAGCAACTCTACTATTGGATATATGGAATTTGATGAGGAATCGGTGAAGAGGAGGGTACTCGGGGCTATGCAAGTGGACAATCATATGCTGTTTTTACACTCACAAGGAAAAGAAGCGAGAGATTGCTGCCCATGTCTGCGAAAAGAGAAGGCTGCGTCAAACGCGCCTCCGACCATTGCTAAAAGAGGTAATCCTCTTCCTACTCAATTCCCTGTTAAGTCTTTTACAAAGAAGTCTTTTCCCCCCATCTCTCCTCCAAATCAGCCCCCTCATATTCCTATTAAGATCAGTAATCCTGTTCCACCATCGCGAAGTGAGGGACTCATTCCCTCACCAACGCAACCCTTGGCCGCATTTGATATCATAGATCATGCTAAAAAGACCAAGATCCAAATGTCTGAAGCTGAGTACCTTCAGTCAAATCCCGAACAGCTTGTAAGATTGACCAAGTATATTCAGAGTCAAGCTGTTATACCTAAGCAAGTTTCCCCAAAAGGAATCCTTTCCACTCCTCCCGAATCTCACATAAATGTTGCTTCGACATCCACATCAGGCAAGATAGAGCCTTTCTATCTCTCTCTCCTAATCAATGGTCACAAGTTGAGTAACTACATAATTGATTCCGGAGCTTCGGATAACGTCATGCCGGCAAAAGTCGCCCATGCTTTGGGTCTCACCCTTACCAAGCCGTTTGGCAGATGTTATTCCTTGGAAACCAAACGAGTTCGCTGATTGGTCAAATTAAAGACGCACAATTTGCATTCGCCGCATTCCCCGAAAAGAGGGTAAAAATGACCGTCCTTGTCGACATTCCAGCAACCTATGGAATTTCTTTAGGAAGAAGTTTTCTAATGTGAAGTTGGTGGAGAAATCCATATGGGTGGTCTAAGGCTAGAATTCCCGTCAAAGGTGTAATGCGGACATTGGAGCGAGAATCACAAAAGAAATACTTGGTTACTAGCTCGAGGACCCCAAAGCTCAAATCCTTTTTGAATCATCGGGGATGGGGAACTATTTCTTGTCTACCAAGATGGACAAAGCAGTGTTCTCATTCGGGGAGGAAGATCTTAATAAGATCTGGACCTTGCGATTCGATGGCGATTCTTGCAACTAGTGGATGTGGTGCCGGAAGGCTGTGCTGATATCTCCCGAAGAGGAGATAATTCCTCTCTCTTTCAAATTACGGTTTTCAACACTAACAATCTTTATGAGTATGAATCTCTATTACTCGGTATGCAAGCCGCAAGGAGAAAGAGGAATTAGAAATTTAAAAGTGCAAGGTGATGCGAGTTGGTTGTAAACCAAGTCAAGAGGATATATCAAGTAAAGAATGAAAGGCTCAGGCACTACCGTAATGCGGTGTGGGATAGCATCGAAGAGTTTGGCGCTTTTTCAATTAAATCCATTCCAAGAGCTCAAAATGACATGGCGATTCATTGGCCATTTCAAAGCATCTCTCATGCTCCCACACCCGAGTTTGAAAACGAAAAATACACCATTGAGATGGTTTTCCGCTTTGAGCGTGCTAGACAATTCTCAAAGAGCGCAAGTTTTCAACGATGATAATCAACTTATTGCCTTTACGGAAAAATCGGAAAACTTTAAGGAATTGCATTTTGAAGGATCTACTTCTACATGTCATGAATCGATTACCCGACCAAGCCGATGAAACAAAAAAACGGCGGCATATGTCGGCTCAAAGGAAATAAAATTCCAAAGGGCTTGGTTTCTCTCGAGCGGTTGTTCGGCAGGCATGATCGTTTGTGAAAAGAAAAAGGTGAAATGATCCTAACTCGTCTCCGAAACCGAACCAGTCAATATAGGTTCGGAAAAACATCCGCAATTTGTGAACATTGGGAAGTGTTGCACACCTGAAGAGAAGCGGAAATTTGTCAAGTTGCTGAAGAAATACATGGATGTATTGGCATGGTCCTATGCTGATTTAAAGTCATTCAAGCCAAGGGCGTTAGGCGCATAACATTCCACTGAAAGAAGACGTCAAAGCCTTTCGCCAGAAGCAAAGGCACTATAATCCTAAGATTTCGGGTACGATCCAGGCCGAAATTGAGAAAATCTTTGGATGCAAGAATCATCTTCCCGATTCATCACAGTACTTGGGTAGCGAATATTGTGCCGGTCGCAAAGAAGAAGCAGTGAAATACGCATATGCGTAGATTTCGGAATTTGAATCAAGCGTCCTTAAAAGACAACTACCCACTTCCTATAATGGATCAGGATTACTGCAAAAGCGATGAATCGGATCACGAGATGCTTTTGTCCATGCTCGATGGTTTTTTAGGCTACAATCGATTGAAGTTTTGCCCAAGATCAATTCAAAACAACATTCACTACTCACAAGGTACATTCGCCTATAGCGGGATGCCTTTTGGCCTAACCAATGCTGGTGCCACTTTTCAGCGGGCCATGGACTTGGCGTTCAAAGGTATGATGGGGAAGGTCATTGTGGTTTATCTAGATGACCTAACCGTGTTCTCTAAACAACGAAGTGATCACTGTGATCACTTGGAGCAAGTATTGGCTAGATGTCGAGAACATGGGATTTCCCTGAACCCGAAAAAGTCTGTTTTTGGAGTCACTGAAGGAAAGTTACTAGGGCATGTTGTTAGCAAAGAGGGAATAAGGATAGACCTTGAAAAGAGTCAAGGCTATTGAGCCTCACTTTGCCTGACGCAAGCCCAGGCGCTCATTCTTTCTTCGGAAAGGTGAACTTCCTCGGGCGTTTCGTGCCCGAATTTTCCGAGAAGACTCGCCATATATTGAACATGATGAAGGGTCTCCAACTTTCGGATGGGTGAGGAGGGGAAAAGGTCGTTTAAAGAAATAAAAGCTTATTTGCTCATGCACGGTCTGGTATGTCCCGACTTCTCCAAAGATTTTATCATGTCCTGACGCTTATGCGTCCCGAGCATCACGTGTCTGCAATATTAATGCAAAAGAATTCAGAAGACGTTGAATCCCCGATTGCGTTCATGAGTTCTCCTCTCAAGCCTCACGAACTAAAAATGACTCAATTGGAAAAGCATGCCTTTGCCGTTGTCAAAGCAGTTAAGAGTTTCAGGTACTATATTTTAAATTCTCATACAGTAGTACTGGTTCCTGACACAGCAGTGAAGTCAATCCTAACTCAACAGGAGTTAGGAAGCTTGCGAGGAAATTGGATTGCAAAGGTCCAGGAGTACGATCTGGATATAAAACCAACCAAGCTGGTGAGAGGCAAGGGCCTATGTCAGCTTATGGCTGAAAACAAAGATTCAGAAAGTCCTGAGGAGAAAAGCGGCTGTACCCAATGAAGCGTAAAGCCCTCTGGAGGAAACCCATTCTCTAGCCTCTGGTCCTATTTGTTGCAACCAGCGATGAGTGGTATTCAGATATTGCTTTCTTCCTCACCTACGGTGAATGTCCAACTCACCTAACCGCAAAGGAGAAGCGCACTACAAAGCTCAGGGCGGCCAAGTATGTCATCTGGGATGACGGTTTATACAAGCGCGGAATAGATGGTGTCTTCTTGCGATGTGTCGACAAACCCCAGCAGGTAAAACTACTGGAAAGTTTTCATAATTCAGCCTGTGGAGGGCATTTCTCTTCCTCCGTGACTGCACACAAGATCATTCGAGCCAGGTACTATTGGCCGACGCTCTTCCAAGATACAGCTACCTGGGTAGCAAAGTGTGAACCTTGCCAACAGTTCGTCGGCAAGCCCAAGTTAGGCTACTTTTCCCACGAGGCCGCTTATTATCAACGAACCGTTCAAGCGGGGGAATTGATTTTATTGGGTGCACTCAACCCCAATCAAGTGCGGACATAGTTATGTCCTTACGAAACGGATTACTTCACCAAGTGGGT
Source organism: Taxus wallichiana var. yunnanensis (assembly GCA_018340775.1). Taxonomy (NCBI): domain Eukaryota; kingdom Viridiplantae; phylum Streptophyta; class Pinopsida; order Cupressales; family Taxaceae; genus Taxus; species Taxus wallichiana. The sequence continues at coordinate 714,140,574 of CM031238.1, forward strand.
GGAAGCCATACCTGTCAAACATGCCACTTCCGAGGTTGTTTGCAGTTTTATCAAAGAAAATATCATTGTCAGGTTCGGCGTTCCCAACAAGATTGTTGATGATAATGCTTCTAACTTCTCCTCACGAGAAGTTATTAGTTTTTTTATGAGTATGGAATAACTTTGGCCCATGCCTCAGATTACTACCCTCAGGGAAATGGTCAGGCAGAATCTAGCAATAAGAACTTGGTAACCATCATACGAAAGCTGGTGGAAGCAAATCAACGAATGTGGCACAAGTCCTTATACGACGCTTTGTGGGCAGACCGCATTACTCCCAAGAGGTCTCTCGGTATGTCACCTTTTCAAGTGTTATATGGCACTGATGCCGAGCTTCCCATTTCTGCTGAACTCCCTGCTCTGCACTTGGCATGAGCTATTGAAGATGAAACTTTCCAGAATTCTCTAGAAAAGAGGATCATGTATCTGACAGAACTTGAAGAAAAGAGAGTAAGGGTGGTCGACAAGATCATCGAACATCAGAATCAAGTCAAAATACTGTTCGATAAGAAGGCCAAGTAGAGAGATTTTCAAGTGGGAGATCTCGTCCTTTTGTGGGACAAGCGAAGAGAGCCAAAAAGCATGCACGGAAAGTTTGATTCCTGTGGAGGGTCCTTCAAAATCAAGCGACTCAACGGAGAGAATAGTTTCTATCTCTCATATCTGGATGGAACCCGAGCTCCTGCTTCCCTATAGCGGGTAGCATCTCAAGATCTTAAAGAGGAAGAGCTTGCTCTCTTCTTTTAGCATACGCTTTGCTTTAGGTTGTGTGTTTGTTTTCGCTACGTGTGTTTGCTTTCTGCTTGTTTCCTTCGTTCTCCCTCCGGTCCCCCTTGTTTTTGACTCATTACCCAATGGATAGGCACGTGTGATCTAGGATTCTTCTCCTTTGAAGTTTTCTCGGGGGCACACCCAGAAAAGAGCAATTGTTATCCCGTAAAATTGACAAGGCGCTTTTACCGATAACCATACTGAAAATTTTGTTTCGATCCCTCGTAAGGGATCCCTTATGTTCAAACGTTGCAAAATCCCTTCTAGGAAATCTGGTTTTTCGAACCAAGTCTTTTTGGTCTTTTTGGTACCGGACGCATGGAATTGCTATGTAACACCATGTTTTGGTGCACCCCTTAAAAGCCTTTGGCGCATACTTTTCAATGTCAACATGTCTTTTGGTGCGCCCAAAGAATGTTGAGCCTTCCTGCGTGCGCGGCGCATGCGCCTTCATGTTAACATAGCTTTTGTTGCGCCATGTTTTGGTGCGCCAAAGGGCGCACGTAACCGTGTTAACACACCTTACAGTGCGCCAAGGGCGCACATAATATCATGTCGACATGGCTTTGGTGCGCCAAAGGCGCGCTTAATTTCATGTCGCCAAACATTTTCGTGCGCCAAAAGGCGCATGCTCTGTGTCGACAGCATCTTTCATGCGCCCTTTACAAAGTGGGTGGCGCATTAATGACTTAATGTTCACCTATATATATAAAAAGTTTGCGCACCCAAATGTCACTATCATCGACGCAAATCATGTTTTTATTCTCTCCGAGCCATCGGCACCTGCCTGCGCGTTTGACACGTTGTGGACCCGTTCTCAAGTTTTTACTATATATCCGGTAAGTGCTCTTATCTCTTCCATGTGTTTTTATCTGGTTCTTCTTCTTCAAGCTTGGTCCGGTCTTTGAAATGTATGTTTTGAGTTGGCTGCCCTCCCCATGCTATCCTTCCTCTTTCAGGACTGCTTTGGAGGAGGATGTTATCTTAAAAACGATGGTTTGTAACCCCCAGGTTTAAACCATTTTATTTACCCAAGTGGCCATTTCAAAGGAGGAACAGGAGGAGAAAACTATCTCGAACCATGCAAAGGCCCTCTCGAGAGTGATTGAGTTCACTGTTTCCCTCATTTTCCTTCGGCGCACCAAATCTCTCTCGCAACATGGCTAGAACCCGCGCAAAGGCGCACCCATCATACTTGTTGCATTTAGAACCTCTGCGCCCTTAAGGCACGCCTCTTTCACATGCTGCAAGTGCTAAACTTACGCCTTCAACATACGCACCAATATTCCTTGCTGCATCACGTTTCCATGCGCCATGATGGTGCACCCAAAGATCCATGCAACATCGCCTAAAAGTGCGCTAAGTACAAGTCTTTGAAAGCGCAGCGCATCCTCCTTACACCAACATCATGTTGTGCAAGCTTTTCGTGCGCCGCGCCATGCTCCCTTTGGTGCGAAATGTCCATGTTACACAAGCCTTCCATGCACCAAAGGCGCACCAAATCCCCTACGCAACATGAAAAATCCATGCGCCAAAGTGCGCATCCCGTCTCCATGCAACACGATGTTTTCATGCGCCCTTTATAAAATGCACTCAGTGAGTATGCATGCGCCATGCGCCTTGCGCCGCCCTTGCAACACCCTCTTCCTGTGCGCCTTACCTATTTTAGCCTTGTAGCTGCGGTTTCCATGCGCCTGCGCCCTGAGCCTAAAAATAACTAACTCTTTCTTCTGTTAGCACTTCAATGGGAAATCAAATGACTGATACAACCTTTCTACGTTGGGTTTCACTTCTTCTTCATGCAGATCAGCAAATAAACTTGGAAGAACATATGTCAACATCCAGCAAGAGACCTATCAAATCGAAAGGAAAGGCTAAGCTTACAGAGGAAGAAATGAAATATAAATATCGTGAGGGTCGAATGCCCGAGTCCCGTGCAGAGTGCGGCGTGGACGTCGAGAGACTCGAATTAGGGCATATCGATATGGAGGAATTCAGGCCGAACTTCGAAAGTTACAAGAGTCCATGGATGGACAAACTAATAGGCGTGCCACACTTCGCCCGGGAATCCCGATCAGCGCCGTCCAACAACGAATTCATAATGGTGGTTGCCCAGGTGTTACAACAAAGACACAGATGTGTCGTAAGCGATAAAGCGAGGTAGTCATTGACCTCACCGCACTGCCACTTTGAGATCATACTCGGCATCCCTCACCACCGGAACTTTGTGGTCATTAGTCATGCGAATGCAATAAGGCTGGGGACGACAACGAGGATCGGTGCATGCTGGCAGTGAACGAGGTCTATCTAAAAACAAGAAGGTAGTAACCCGGTGGCCTCGGATCATCCACGCGGTGACTTCTCGGGAAGAGCTCAGCGATACCATTACCTTCCCGAGCGGGGTCTTCGGGCTTTCTCGATGCCCATTACTTCCACAAATGGATGTTGAGGTACTTGGAAACAATGAACAAGGACATGCCGGATCAACGCTTTTCTTTGGGTAGAAATTATAAGCGACACCATCTCCGAAAGCCAATCTGACACTTCAAAGACAACGGGGTATTCCATATGAACTCCTACGTGGTCTACGTGCGCGGCATCGAGAGAGGGACTACCCGGGCACAGGCGCGGAGTGGAGTTTGGCCACGCAGTCGAATATACGAATACTATCCGAGTTAAGGCCGGAAAATAGCATCCCTCGGTTCCACAAAGGTCAACGACGTGTTTTCTATCACGTCATCTCGCACTGTTGAGGCCAAATATGACATACAATCGCACAACCAAAAGCATAGTGGCAGCCATGGAGAAATGGGGGGCCTTGTTCACCCAGTTTCCCACATTTACCTATCTAAGGGCTGCCAACTTTTTGGGAGAGCCAACCAGAAGTACCGAGGTATCTTTGGACCTAGGTGATCTCTCTTGGAGCTATCAAGGCAAACCGGTCACATACCACGAGAAATGCCTTAAGAGAAAGAAGGGTGGAACTCCTTTCCCCCTCACACGGTGGGCCGATACACATGCTCTACCCACCACAGGTGAAGAAAATGTTTGCGAGAGCTGGAGTTACTCAACTTGAAGCATGATTTCCCAGCTAGGCCTACCTTCGACCCAAGGAGTACTGTCTACCAAGGGCAAAGCTTGATCCAATCCACGTCCCTCGATTGAGGACATTTATATTGACATCATCCATGAGGTGGAACTCGGAAAGAAGGATCATTCTCGCCAGCATTGGCGAAATCATTCAATACGGGATAGCCATTGTCCCCAAAGGCTTCCAAACTACGGAAGATGAAGTAAACAAAGTGTATACTTGATCTGAGATGGGGACAATTGGCCCTTTCCGGCCATTGACGAAACAAGGCCCCTCGGACAATTGAGGAGAGAGTCAAGGAGACTCTGCGCAGACGGAGCATTGGTGCCAAGGCGGGGCCGGAGGTCACATTTGACCCGAGAATCTATCAATAACTTGTTGCTGTAGGGACTTCATCGGGTTCCTCATTGAGGCGGAAAAGGATTATTCCAAACTCCACGAGAAGCTCATAAATGAGCGGGAGACTTGTGAGGCGATCGGCCCGACGGCAGCACAAGGATCCTTCCCGGGGATCAATTCGGACCAATGATCAGCAAGTTTTTGGAATACCGCTCTCAGTTCCATATATCGTCACCTGAGCAGCAACAGAAGCAGGCTACCCCCTTTCGGCCGCAGGATGACGATGACGAGTAGCTTCTTCTTCTTCTTCTTCTTCTTCTTCTTCTTCTTCTTCTTCTCTCTCTTCTCCGACTTTCTTGTTGGAAATGTCTAAAGTATGTTGACACAAATGATGACATCATCCATGTTGCACCATGGGATGATGTCATCCATCAAGTTGTCAAAAGTCAACATGACTTTTAGATATTTTGTAAATATCTTTGTAAATAGGTGGTTGGCTCCTTTTTGCCTTCTTTCCTTCTCCTCTTCTATAAATATTGGAATACTTGTTGTATTCAAGGGTGGACATTTTTTAGATGAAAATAGAAGTGAGGAGAGAAATACTTTCACTTTCTTATAATGAAGAAAACAGAGTAATACAAATATTGAGACTTTGTCTTTGAATAGTGTGTTATGCATCGAGACCTTTCTTATGTTAGATCTGCATGTGTTTAATCTGTTGGATTCATATCTACTTTTCTGTCATTTGCTCATCAGGTATTGCTTTGTTTATTTATGCAAGTAGGTTTGGCTCATTTACTACCAACCCAAAAACATAGATCTTCCGACCCTTCCGCTTGGAATTCATTTCTTTTCTCCCTTCGGACTGTTCTTTCTTCCTCCTCTCTTTCATTCCTTTCTCTTCGCAATGCCCAGAAATAAATCTACTGGGGATGAGATCCCAACCCCGAGGCGAATCTTGTGAGATTTGCACAAGATTCATGCTTTGGTAGAATAGCAATAAACCGTTTAAGCTGCTTTGACTCAAAGAGGGCTATGCCCTACACACTTTGTTGGCTCGTCTATCCATAGATCTGTCCAGGTGTCAGATTTTCGGACCAACACTAGGCCAATTGGTGTGGGAATTATAATAAAGTAAATAGACAAAAAAATTAACTTCTTGCATTTAAATAATTTTCATATTTCTAAAATGGGGGTAATTTTCCCCACTAGATAATGATATGTTAGTTTAGTAATACCGGTAATAACAAAGAGAAAGAAAATAATTATGAAACTTAAAGGTACAGATCCCTCATCATCAAGACCATCGATTATAGAAAAATGGTTGTTAGAGACATAAACCTATTAAAAAATAGGAGAAACATAAAAAAGGAAAATAACCTCCACTTTTCCTTGACATGTTCCCCATCTTAGGAAGAGGATTGGTTGTAGGAGCATGAGATTAATGATTTTTGTTGATTGAGATGAATCTATCATCTAGGAAACTTTCATCTAAGCTATGTTTTAAAACATGTTTAGAAAAAGTAGTCACTTTTGAAGAAGATATTGTGGACACTACAAGAGGTGTGCATGAAATAGGTAGGAGAATCTTGTTGCTTAGCGAGATATTGTTTTGTAATAACGCAATGAGACAAGCTAGCTCTATTAGCACTAATGGGGAGATAAGAGGTAATAATAGGTGTATTAGAACTATGGAAGATACTTTTCATATTATCAACAATGGTCCTACTGAAATTTTAATTGTGGGTTTTAGAATAGTATAGTATTTTATCTTGTGAAACTTTATGTTAACTATCTATTAAACAGAATTATCAAATCATATGATGTGAGTCTTGACCAAGGAAATAAGTGTTTACAATATTAAAGTATAACACGCACTACGAGAGATACATTTATCATCTTAGTATGTCTATAGTTTCCTTAATGTCTTTGGCAGTAAAAATCAACGTAAATGTATTTTTGGGTGAGTTAGGTAAAATTTAAGGTTCTTGAGGTAATCTAGTTAGCCAAAGTGTTTGATTAGATGTTCCATAAATCCCCATAAGGGGAGAGAAAGACTAGGAAACTCAACCCATATGCCCATAGGGAAATTTTAAACTTGGGTTTCTTAGAAATTTTAAAATATATGATCTAATGGGAAAAGACAACAAACATGTTGGTTATGACATATGGGCCATGATTCAAAACAATTTTACAATGCTCGGAGTTCTGTAATGATGAACATGAGAAAATACTTGTTGATGTTTTGTACCCCTAAAATTGAATTCATGGGACAAAAAATGGGTGTGAACCCATTGTTTAAGTAGGATTTCGAGGGAGATTTGGATAAAAAGACCGACAAGGGTAAAATATTAAATCGTATTACATGTTTTTTCAAATTAAAGTAGTTCAAGAATAACATTAGAAATGGTCTTTAAGATTCAAATTAATTTCCTCATCAAAGAAATTTGGTTCAAAATTTTCATATTTTTTGGTGCCGTGGATATTTATATATCCTTCGATACCACAAAATCAATAGGTGCAAAGGCCCATGAGGTAGAAATAAATAAGGATCCATGTAATGAATGCATATGCAAAAGCTATAGTCCTACCTACATGTCTAGAGATCAAAAGTGTGACATAGATCAATATAGAATAATTATAGATAGGGGCACATGCATGTAGACCAAGATAATTTCTAAATTCATAGTATTAAATTAGGAAATTAAATTTATATATATTGCCAACAAAATTCCATAACGAAAAATTAAAAATACTAAAAATGTGCATACTGACACATAACACAAAAGTAATTTTATCAAAGCACTTAAAGATAACTAATAAACCAATAAAAATTATTTACAAGGAATCAAAGATTACATAAATACTCAATATTTCATTTAATGTTTTACCGTAGTCTACCCCGTAGCTTAATCGATATACATCAACCATCTATAATTCATATTTTATAGTCCCACAATCACCAATGGAACTTTCTCCATGAAACATTCAAAGTTCCAACAAAAATAAAGGAATGTATGTATCGGTATGGTTCTATATCCTCTTTATTCTCCACCAAAATTTATTTTACCACTCAATTTCATACGAGCATTGTTATCCAAAATAATCTCATGCTTATTTTTGGTTAATCATGCACCCATTTTATCCTTTAGTGCTGCAATATGATTTTTAGATATTTTAAGCACTTAATGTCCCTTGAAAGAATTTCCATCAAGATAGGAAATTTCTTCCCCTTTCAGAAATATAAAGAAGTCCTTCTAAATCCTCATATTTTGCATGTTATGGAAAGGCGAGGCCTTAGAAGGGTCTTTTGCAAAGAAGGCCGGCGGGCTAGGGAAGACTTTTCGCCAAGGGGAAGATTGCGGACTGGTGGGGCAGGAGATATCTTCTCACTTTGCACTTTTACAAAAATTTTAGTTTACAATTCCAGGGCCCGAGCCCGTCGAGGATCTTTGCACCAAATGAAGAAAAAATGCCTAAGGCCCATAAAGGGACACATGGCCATGTTTCAAGCCAAAGCGGAAAGGCGGTCGTTGGAGGCAATTTAAATTTTTTGGATTTTGTTTTGAAAAGGCGTAAAGTATAAAAGTAAGCCGCACCTCCGCCGACACCCGAGAACCCACGTGTCAGGCCTTTGTCACCACGGGAAGCGGGTGCGTCGGGAAACTTTGGATTTTTCGCAACTTTCTAAAAAAGTGCAATTTCAATTGTGGGCCCATGGAGCTTTTGGCTAAAGTGGATTTTAGGCTTGTAGGGCTGCAGGAAGTTTCTTATAATTTTGTATTTTTGTGCAAAAGGTGCCAAAGTGAATTTCGGGCCCACGGATCCATTTTACAAAACTGGTTTTTGCCATTTTTATATGGATTCGATTCAAATATTCAAATGGACATATCTTTCGATCCAATGCTCAAAATTCAACAAATTTGGTACCATTGGAAAGGTCTCAACCTCCTCTATGCCATGGAAGCATAAAATATTATTTTCAGTAGGCTTTGGTGGGTGAAAATTTGGAAAAATTATTTCAAGACATTAATACGAGATCCGATTGCTTCAACTACCCAGATTTGATTTGATCTACCATTCGTCCTTCTCCAACATGCAAAATAGACATGGGAATGAGAATTGATGGATTGTAGGTAGATTTGTAGGGCATTGATGGTTGGTGGTTGAGATTTCATAGCACAATCCATTTTTTCCTTCTTTCTCTCTCGCCTCAACGTTACATATATTGAAAACACTTCTCATTTGAGAGAGACACATTTTGGGATGTGGGAAAACTCTTCCAAATTTTTTTCCCGACTCCATTTGTGTTGTAAGCCTTCTCCTATGCCTAGAAAGCATATTTGTGCCTATGAGAAGAAATGTAATGGTTTGTGCACCTTCTAGAGTAATAAAATCACGTTTTTATGGTTTTCTTCAACCCTTTCTCATGTGTTGTTGTTCCTCTGTGCCTCCCCATTTAATGTTTCATTTAATGTTTTACCATAGTCTACCCATATAGCAATCGATATACGTCAACCATCTATAAGTCATATTTTATAGTCCCATAATCACCATCGAGAACTTTCTCCATGAAACATTCAAATTTCCGACAAAAATAAAGGAATGTATGTATCGCATGGTTCTATATCCTCTTTATTCTCCACCAAAATTTATTTTTACCACTCAATTTCATACGAGCATTGTTATCCAAAATAATCTCATGCTTATTTTTTGGTTAATCTTTGCACCCATTTTTAATCCTTTAGTGCTGCAATCTGATTTTTTAGATATTTTAAGCACTTAATGTCCCTTGAAAGAATTTCCATCAGATAGGAAATTTCTTCCCTTTCCAGAAATATAAAGAAGTCCTTCTAACTCCTCATATTTTGCATGTTATGGAAAGCGAGGCCTTAGAAGGGTCTTTTGCAAAAAGCGAGCCAAGGGGAAGATTGCGGACCGGTGGGGCCGGGAGATATCTTCTCACTTTGCACTTTTTACAAAAATTGCAGTTTACATTCCGGGCCGCGAGCCCGCCGAGGATATTTGTGCTAAATGAAGAAAAAAATGCCTAAGGCCCGCAAAGGGACACATGGCCATGTTTCAAGCCAAAGCGGGAAGGCGGGTCTGCATCGACACTAAAATTTTCCTCCGTAAATTCTATTTCAGTAATGTATGTATTAGGACTAGGATGTTGTTAAGTGTAATTAGTAGTAGCATCCGATAGAAGATAACGGTGCTATCGATGCAGATGCCACCAATAATGTAGGGTACGGTAATCAGTAAAGTACAATAGGAATGTTGTGGTAAAAAGTAAATAATTGTCGTAAGTGGTCCGGTAATGTTAAAATGTCAAAGTTGGGGTAAGTAGAGAAGTAGGGTCTACATGGTTAGGAATTAGAAATATTATATTGGTAATAAGGACAAGGAGTGAGGTCATAAATATTTTGTATATTTTATTTGTAAAAAGTCTAAAAATGTGGAACCCATGTGAAATGATAAGGTTTATCTTATCTTAAAAGATAAGCTTACATGTACGAGATAAGAGTTAAGGTATGGAATATGATTCGATCGAGTGGATTTCTTATCTTATCTTAGAGATAAGATGGATAAGCCTAGAAGTCTATAAATAAAGAGGCCACCCCCCTCATTTAGCATAGAAGGAAGTAGTGAGAAATATTGTATGAGTAAGTGTGTAAAGGAAGCCATCATTTTGAAGGTGTGTTAGAGAAGCCATTAAGAGGTGTAATTGTGAAGTTTCTTCCATAGTATTGGTGGAAGGTAAGTGAAGTCAGTAACACTTGAAGTACCACATGGGTGAGATTGTAACGATTTCATGTTAATATTATAATTTACTCTGATATTTCAGATTTATCATCATTCCTTCTTATCATAGTCTATGGTATTCTTGTGTTATGTTGTTGTTGTGTTTCCAGATTATATCCACCAAACTAAAAGTTTGTGCATTAATAAATAATCATAGAACGAGGAGTTCCCGTGAAGAATTATCATAGTGCCGGATTGGTGATGACATTTTTGTTCCATTCTTTAGGACCATTCCTCGTTGGTGGATTTTCTGGAGAGATATTCCTACTTAGTCAAAAAATCATTTGGAGGGTAACCTTGTTTTTACTATGCATAGTAGTTACCATAGTAAAGTCACTTTTTACCGTCAATAGTATTTACCGCAGTAAAGTCACTTTTTACCGTGAATAGTATTTACTACAGTAATTTCACTTTTTACCGTGAATAGTGTTTACCACGGTAAAGTCGGTTTTACCACAAGTAAGTCAAGTTTTACCACGTTTATCGTGGTCATTTCTATTTTACTGTAGAAAGGTGTAAAGTCACTTTCTATTACAGTGATTCCAATTATTTGTGCACATAAGTCTTGTTGATTGTACTTGTGGGTTGGTATTTTACGGTGGTTACTTTTGAAAATGGGGAAGATTCCTGTTTTTTCAGCCCAATCTAATGAAGATGCTTCCTCTTTCATTCAAGAGTTTAAACGATCTTGTATTTGTAATGGCCTCATAAGAAGGGAACAATGGACTGAATTTTTCCTACCTTTTTGGATGGTTCAAGTACTTAGGTGGTTTGAAACACTAGGTGAAAATGTGAAAAATTCATGGGATTTATTAACTGAAAGTTTTCTTGAAGAATTTGGTGAACAACAAAAATATCCAGATCTCATGATCGAGATCACAAAGCTAGCCCAAGGAGAGAAGGAGAAGATAAGAGATTATCATGCCCATGTTCTAGAGCTAAGGAGGAAGCTCGATGCCCAGGATCCGGAAGGAAGGATTAGCGAGATGGGTTGATGAATGGCGTGGATAATATCCTCTGTAAGAACTTCATTCTTGGGATGAAGCTAGAGATCAGACAACGAGTGAAGTATGACCGCCCAGCTACCATTGAACAAGCAAAGGAGATTGTAAGAAGGCAAGAAGAGAGCATGGAAGAGGATCCCAAAGAAATTGTTGCTAAAGTAGAGCCTACACCAACACCTTTGGTCCAGAATCCCCAACCACTCTCGGTGAGCACAAATCTTTCTCCTAGTACATCTACTGAGTATGAAGATCTGCTCAAGAAGATGGGTCATTTAACTATTATCTTCTTCAAGGAAAGAATTTAGTTCTCAAGGAGGAGATAGAGGTCCAAAAAGTAATATTTCTGAAGTTTTTGTTATGGTTGTTATAAAAGGTTCATTATAAGTATAATTGTCTAGATAGAGCTTCTACATCCGTACAAGAGATAATGATAAAGGAAAAGCACTGTAAATTCTTTTGATGTAGTAGATAAGAGCATAAATAATGAAGTAGATGTGTTTGTAACAAAAAGAAAGAAAGAAAAAGATAACCAAGATGGAAATGATCCTAATAAGATGAAAGGAGAAACTAGTAAGAAACATAGGAGAAGAAAGTTGGGTGTGCGGATTTTCTGATTTCACGAGGACAAGGACCATACTCCATCTTAGAAGATCTGTCCAAAAGGCTCATAAAATATTACATATGGTCAACTCTTGGCTATGTCTTCGAGAAGAGGCGGGAGCTACGAAGTGGACTCAATGCTCGACGAAGGAAGGAGGTTGAGGTCCCTATTTTGGAGGCGCGGTGGATCCCTATGCTCCACAAGTACGAGGTACTATGTAATGGTATTTCAATTCATGATGTCTTAGTTGATGGAGCTGCTGCGCAGTTAATGTAATGACCGAGTCTGTAATGAATATGTTGAGTTTAAAAATTGATCGCCCCTCAACACTTATGTTAAGGTCATTAAATAAGGGAAAAACTAAACTAGAAGGTGTAGTTTCAAATGTGGCAATATCTGTTATGGGTGTTGTATGTGTGGTAGACTTTTAGGTGATGAAAAATGGTACTGTTGCATACCCAATGTTGTTGGGAAGACCATGGCTAAGGAGAGTTCATGCAAGAAACTACTGGAATGAAGGCTTCATGACACTTGGACGTGGTAAAAAGAGGGTGAAGATAAACATGATCCCTCGGCATCATAAGGTAGAACCTGTCGATTCAAGTGATGAAACTGATGATTGGACATCTTCTGATTACTCTAGTACCAGTGAAGTGGACACCAAAGATGAAAAATGTGAGGTTGATGTGTCGGTCATGGATATCCTTCCAATCACACCAACTCATGACCCCATAAAATTTTCTCAAGAATAAATTGATGATCGTCTCCAACAAATAAAGATTGGTGATCTTTGTGATGGAGAGTGAAAAGGAATCCTACCTCCAGCTCTTTCGAAGGTACATACACATATTCACTTTTGATTACAAGGAACTCCATCAAGTAAGTTGGGTAGAACATTCTATTGAGCTGGTAGATGGTGCTAAGCCCATAAAGCAAATGCCATATAGAATGAATCCTAATTTTTCTAAGAATGTAAAAGAAGAAATAGATAAGTTGCTTGATGCAGGATTCATATTTGTTGTGGAGAATTCAGAATGGGTTTCTCCCATTGTGATCTCAATAAAAAAGAATGGGAAGCTATGCATTTGTGTTGATTACAGAAGCTCAATAAGGCAACAAAGAAGGATCATTACCCTCTTCCATTTTCAGATCAGATCTTGGATGAAGTAGCTGGCCAGGAGTGCTATAGTTTTGTTGATGGATATAGCGGCTACAACCAAGTTCATATAGTAGAGAAAGATCAGCTGAAGACCACGTTCACCACTCCTTGGGGAACATTTGCTTATAGAGTTATGCCTTTTGGGTTGTGTAATGCTCCGGAAACATTCCAACGTTTGATGAATAGGGTGTTCGAACCCTACATTGGGACCTTCATCAGAGTATTTCTGGATGATTTTTGCATCTATGGGAGAAAGTTGGACCACCTGCACCAGATGGAGACAACATTTCAAAGGTTAGATGAAGCACAAGCCTCACTAAACCCTACAAAGTGTGTCTTTGGATGTTCTAAAGGCGTTTTGTTAGGGCATGTTATATCCAGAGATGGTATTGGTACTGATCCTGATAAAGTTTCAAAAATCAAAGAGTTACCATTTCCTATGAATAGAAGTAAGTTGAGATCATTTTTAGGCCATGTGGGTTACTATAGAAGGTTCATCAAGAATTTCTCAAAGGTTGCATGACCACTAACCTAGTTCTTGAAGAAGGATGTTACTTATGAACCGAAAAAAAGGCGAATGAAGCTTTTAAACAAATGAAGGAAGCCCCGGTGTTTTCACTTGTTCTAAAGAGTCCAGATTGAGCAAGCCATTCATTGTGTACACCGATGCTTCGAGATGCAACACTAGGAAGTACTGAGCCAAAAGGATGAAAATGGGAATGAACATCCATTTACTTTGGGAGCAGACAAATGAGTAGTCTTGAGGTAAATTATATTGTAATAAAAAGAGGCTCTGCTATCATTTTTATCAAAATAAGTTTAGAATTACTTGCTTTAGGGGAAAAATTCCTAGTTGTAACAGATCATCAGGCTCTAAAATATATTGTAAATAAGCCTAACCCATCAGGAAGGATAGCAAGATGGATAATTTTGCTACAAGAATTTGAATTTGATATTATAGATAGGCTAGGAAAGAAGCATGTCAATGCAGATGCACTCTCTCGAGCCTATGATGGTTTAGGTTCATCTTGTGATGATGATGATTTCCCAGATGCAACATTGTTATCCCTTGACACAATCCCTAGTGAATACATAGATATTTGGAATTATCTGAATGAATTCAAGTTTCTGATGGTGCCAATGCAAAGACTAAGAGGAATATTACTCAAACCGATCGTCCATATTCTATTCTCGCATGGAGTATTATTTCGAATAGGACACGATGGATAAGATAAGAGGGCAGTTGGACGTGATCGGGGAAGGAGATGATAGAAGAATTTCATAATGGTACATGTGGAGGACACTTCTCTGGAAAACTTACAACAAGAAGGATCTTGGATGCAGGTTATCACTGGCCCACTCTTTTTAGAGATTGTTATAATTATTGTAAGACATGTGATATTTATCAAACACATGGTAACCATAAGACTTCATCAGCTCCATTATGCCCTATTATTCCACTTGGTCCCTTTGAAAAGTGGGGAATAGATATTGTAGGTCCACTTCCAACTACCCCATGCCAAAATAAGTATATTGTAGTTGCCACAGATTATTTAACTAAGTGGGTTGAAGCTAGGCCATTGAAAACAACTTCTATGGATGAAGTGGCAAGGTTCATATATGAACGCATTGTCACCAGATTTGGTTGCCCATTAGAAATTATAATAGATCAAGGAAGCCACTTCATTAATGAGGTAGTAGAAGCCCTAGTCAATAAATTTTCTATCAAGCATAGGAAGGCAACAACATACAAGCCAAGCACAAATGGATAGGTGGAAGGAACAAATTTTGGTGTTGTGTCGATTCTAGCAAAAGATGCAGCCTTGCAAGTACATAAATGGGATAAAAGGATTCATGCAGCATTTTGGGCATATAGGGCAACATCAAATTCAGCAACATGATACTCCCCATTTCAGTTGGCTTATGGCATTGATCCAGTTCTTCCTATTGAGTTTGATATTCCCACTGTGAGAGTTATGAAAAATGAAAGGATGGATGAAAGTGATTCAGTAAAAGAAAGGTTGGTACATCTTCATTTGCTAGAGGAAATGAGGGAAATAGCGAAGGATACAAGCTATAAGAAGAAAATGAAGCAGAAGGAATACTTTGATCAAAAGATCCATTGGTCTCCATTTCATGTGAATGACTTGGTCCTAGTATATGATTCAAGATACAAAAAAGAAGACAGAGAAAATTTCTTCCAAAATGGATGGGGCCCTACAAAATAGCAGTTGTGCATGAAAATGGTACGTACCAACTGGAGGAATTGGATGGCACTCCCATTACGAAATGGGTCAACCATGACAAGTTGAAGATTTTCCAAGCACCAGAATAGTCTACTTTGAGGACGGAGTAGAAGCTAGGAAGGGGGAAGATGTCGACACTAAAATTTTCCTTCGTAATTTCTATTTCATTAATGTATGTATTAGGACTAGGATGTTG
This sequence comes from Taxus wallichiana var. yunnanensis, assembly GCA_018340775.1. Lineage (NCBI taxonomy): Eukaryota > Viridiplantae > Streptophyta > Pinopsida > Cupressales > Taxaceae > Taxus > Taxus wallichiana. The sequence goes on from CM031238.1 coordinate 714,155,825, forward strand.
TTAAGTGTAATTAGTAGTAGCATCCGATAGAAGATAATCAAATGCCGTTTAGTACGGTGCCGCCAATAATGTAGGAGTACAGGTAATAAAAAGTACAATAGGAATGTTGTGGTAAAAAGTAAATAATTGTCGTAAGTGGTCCGATAATGTTAAAATGTCAAAGTTGGGGTAAGTAGAGAAGTAGGGTCTACATGGTTAGGAATTAGAAATATTATATTGGTAATAAGGACAAGGAGTGAGGTCATAAATATTTTGTATATTTTATTTGTAAAAAGTCTAAAAATGTGGAACCCATGTGAAATGATAAGGTTTATCTTATCTTAAAAGATAAGCTTACATATACAAATAAGAGTTAAGGTATGGAATATGATTCGTCAGTGGATTTCTTATCCTATCTTAGAGATAAGATGGATAAGCCTAGAAGTCTATAAATAAAGAGGTCACCCTCCTCATTTAGCATAGAAGGAAGTAGTGAGAAATATTGTATGAATAAGTGTGTAAAGGAAGCCATCATTTTGAAGGTGTGTTAGAAAGCCATTAAGAGGTGTAATTGTGAAGTTTCTTCCATAGTATTGGTGGAAGGCAAGTGAAGTCGAGAACACTTGAAGTACCACATGGGTGAGATTGTAATGATTTCATGTTAATATTATAATTTACTCGATATTTCAGATTTATCATCATTCCTTCTTATCATAGTCTATGGTATTCTTGTGTTATGTTGTTGTGTTTCCAGATTACATCCACCAAACTAAAAGTTGTGCATTAGTAAATAATCATAGCACGAGGAGTTCCCGGTGAAGAATTATCATAGTGCTGGATTGGTGATGACAGTGCATTGGAAGAAAGGCGCTTTGAATTTTTGGTTTTTTTTGAAAAGGAGTAAAGTATAAAAGTAATCCGCACCTCCACCGACACACGTGAGAAACCATGTGTAAGGTCTTTGTTAGCCCGCGGGGAAGTGGGCCGTCGGGGAAACTTTGGATTTTTCACAATTTTCATTAAAAAGCACAATTTCAATTTTGGGCCCACGGAGATTTTTGGCTAAAGTGGATTTCGGGCCTACGGGGCTGCAGGAGGTTTTTTATAATTTTGTATTTTTGTGCAAAAGGCGCCAAAGTGAATTTCGGGCCCACGGATCCGTTTTGCAAAACTGGTTTTTTGCCATTTTTGTACGGATTCGATTCAAATATTCAAATGGGCATATCTTTCGATCTAGTGCTTGAAATTCAACAAATTTGGTACCATTGGAAAGGTATCAACCTCCTCTATGCCATGGAAACATAAAATATTATTTTTAGTAGGCTTTGATGGGTGAAAATTTTGAAAAATTATTTCAAGACATTAATACGAGATCCGATTGCTTCAACTACCCAGATTTGATTTGATCTGCCATCCATCCTTCTCCAACACGCAAAATAGACATGGGGAATGAGAATTGAGAGATTGTAGGTAGATTTGTAGGGCATTGATGGTTGGTGGTTGAGATTTCAGAGCACAATCCATTTTTTTCCTTCTTTCTCTCTCGCCTCGACGTTCTATATATTGAAAACACTTCTCATTTGAGAGAGAGACATTTTGGGATGTGAGGAAACTCTTCCAAATTTGTTTCCTAACTCCATTTGAGTTAAGCCTTCTCCTATGCCTAGAAAGCATATTTGTGCCTATGAGAAGAAATGTAATGGTCTGTGCACCTTCTAGAGTAATAAAATTGTGTTTTTATGGTTTTCTTAAACCCTTTCTCATGTTTTGTTGTTCTCTGTGCCTCCCCATTTCGTGTTTGCTTCTTGTGCATGTATTTCAAGTTTGCAGGTGTAAGATGTCATGTTTCATGGAGTTTTGATGGTGGATTAGGATCTGGGTTCTGTGTCACTTCATGTCTGACCTCCCTCATCTCCTTTTCCCCGCATCATCCTCCCTCAGTAGAGTATCTCACCTCTTTCCTTTTCTGGTGTATCACCACTTTAGTGTAGGCTCTCTTTCACTCTCTCTTTCTCTCTGGTTCCTTGGAATGGTTAGATTAGGATAGATTAGTTTTTCCTAGCATTAGAGTAGATTGTGGCAGGTAGTTTAGGAACAAGAACCAACTTTCTTTGGAGGTCCATCTCAGTTTGCAAGTCCCACAACTTGAGAGATGGTCCAATGTTATGCAAATCACACCGAATGCCCCACATAAAACTAGGCCATTTGGGGGTGTTGTGATTTTGCACTAATAGTTTTGGCACACCCAATGGGACAGTTTGAAGCACCTTACCACTTCATTTCATCAAGTTGATGTGTTCTTGGTGAGATTCAGCCTTTGGAGGCACATGCAAAGCACATATGGTGACTCCATCTAGGTCAACAACCCATTCTTTGAGTTGCAGACTTTCCTTCCATCCATTTCCACCCATTCTTCTTTCCACATCTTTCATTTCCTTCCATCCCATGAAGTTGTGCAATCATGACTTCATTTCCATCTTGGAATTCACACTTGCAGCTAGCAGAAATATGCAATCCACCTCTAATGTATTTCATAACTCCTCCAGATCAACATTATGATTAGATTCAAAACCATCATGCTTACCCATATGAGCAATGTGAAAACCAGTTTGGCTATGGAGATTCTTATCAAGAACAAGGGTATGCATACAATGATAAATCACCTACATGGAGAATGTTGATTTATAGGAGAAGATTCAAAAATGGAGGCACGCATGGTACAATCAAGGGCCACAACTCAAATGAAAGTGTTTAGAATTGGCTATAGGGAACCTTGTCCATGGGTCGGCCCTATGCCAAGACATTATAGCCCTCAGGAGAATATTGACTTCATGGTTGAAATGCTTCCTCAACTTGCATAGTGGACTGAGGATATTGAGGCATATGAGTGAAAAAGTGTGAGACAACCTTGTCAATGGGTAAGTCAGTCACCATCTCCTTGTCCTTCATTTTCTTTCTCAAGCTTTATCATTTTAGCATGGTCAAGAGTCAAGCCCCTCACTTTCTACCCCAAATGTTGTTTTCCCTTCTCCATCTCCTGATCTTCCATCTCATCTTAATTTTTTTGACCTTTTCCCTTCAAGCAGTCATCCACTCCAAAGAAACAAAATTTCCACTTCCTCTCTCCACCAAAAACAATTGCAAAAATTGGTTAAAACCCCACCAATCTTCCTCTTGCCTTCCCAATTCCATGTGGGGAAGAGATTCCAAAGAATACAAGGAGAACAACAAGAAGGAGAGCCAAATAGAGAAGAAATGACCAAAATATTGGTAAGTTGGGCTCTCAAATTTGGGATTACAAAGATCCCCTTGATGGTTAAGCCAACAGAGGAGGTCAAGGTTGAAGAGCCAATGGTGGCTAAGGATGAGTTTGCAGCGAAGAAGAATAAGAACAAGAAGGAGAAGATCAGCAATCTATTTTCTCTAAATGCAGTGTCCATAATGGCACTTTTTCTAAAGAGGATGCTGATCCAATCAAGCTGCACAATCATCCATGAAGGAAGAATAACAATTAGCTCCAAGTCCTATTGAAGAGGAGCAACTGAAGAGATCAAATCAGAGTTGAAGCCACTTGATGAAGAAAGCATTGTTGAAGATTTTTGCTTTCATTTGAAGGGCTGATTTGATTGATGAATCCATAATGGAGGAGAACCATACAGTTCAAGAGGCTCCAAGTACAAGTAGAGGCCACAAAAGAACCTTCAGTTCTTCCTCCCACTTCATCCCCTTCAAACTCTAATGTTGAAGAAGAGTTTGAGCTTTCAAACTTCATGTTTGAAGATGAGGGGAACCATGGTGAGATGAGTTTCAGATCAGGAGGACACCATGGAGGAGGTCAAGCAACACATGCAAGGACAACAATGGAGGTAGATTATCTATCCGACTTGGAGGATTTCTTGATGACCCATGGAGATCACATCATTTTCTCCTCCATCATCCACCTTCCAAGCACATGAGCCTTCATGCCATGAAGGAGAGCATTCAAGGACAACATCCTGCACTTCATAACAGCCCTCTAGAACCAAGGTTGGAAGATATGAATCTTCCATGTTCTTCATAGGAGAAGGAAGGAAAGAGAAAGAGGATGTCATCATCTCTTCAACCATTCCACCTAGGAAACTCAGCAAAAAGACTCCATTTTTAAAGTTAAATATCAGAGTAGTGGGAAAATTCAAAGGACCAGACCTTGCCCAATCAGATACTTGGCTTCATTGGAGCCAAGGGAGAAGCCAAAACCAATCATGCTTGCTTCTAAGCATGAGGGAGAGCCTCAAAGTGCCAAGGATCAACAACAATACCTCTTGGAACCAAGTGAGTAAAGATCTGAAGAGGTATTTGTTTTGTTTCCAGTTGATACCTTGATGGAGGGAGTGAAGAAACAATTTCAGTCAACCTTCCACTCCTAATAACAGCCATATTCAATGCCAAATCATTTGCATGGCTGCCAATTGTAAGGAAGGGAAGTTATTTCTCATCACCAGTAGTAGGTTTTGTTTGAAATTTCCCATCTCTCTGGTTAGAGTAGAGTAGGTAGGTTTGATTTCAACATAAGAAGTGCTTGTGCACACTCTGCATATCCCACTTGGGGTGTGTATGATTTCCATTTTGTACATAGTTTGTGTGGTGGTGTTTTTTGCTCATGCACACATGCATTGAAATGGCATTTGGTGAGATCAGCTCCAGTTTTAGTGGTGTTCCAAGTGGCTCAGGGATCAGATTTCAGAGTTAAAGATCAGTATTAGGATATCATTCATGACTCCATGCCCAATGGATGCTTCAAGGCAACTGATCATTTCACCTAGCAGTAGGTGATCCCCATGAGTCACCAAATTGTTATCCAAAATAAGCTCATGCTTATTTTTGGTTAAGTAACACCATTTTTTCCTCATTTAGTGCTTTAATCTAATTTTTAAATATTTTAATCACTTAAGGTCCCCTGAAAGTATTTCCATCAGATAGGAAATTTCTTCCCCTTTCTAGAAATATAAATAAGTCCTTCTAACTCCTCATATTTTGAGTTACGGTTGAGCTATGCCTGAAAGCCCTTGGAAGGGTTTTTTGCCAAAGCAAAGGGCTGGCGGGAAGACTTTTCCAAAAAGGGGGAAGATTGTGGGACTGGTGGGGCTAGGGAGATATCTTTTCACTTTTCACTTTTTGCAAAAAGTGTAGTTTACAATTGTGGGCCCATGCAGAGGATCTTTGTGCAAAATGAAGAAAAAATGCCTAAGGCCCGCAAAGGGACACATGGCCATGTTTCAAGTCAAAGCGGGAAGGCGGGTCATTGGAGGTAGTTTGAATTTTTTGATTTTGTTTTGAAAAGGCGTAAAGTATAAAAGTAAGCTGCACCTTTGCCACACCCAGAGAATCCACGTGTCGTGGCCTTTGTCACCGTGCGGGGGGAAGTGGGCTAAGTCGGGAAACTTTGGATTTTTCGTAACTATCTCAAAAAAGCACAATTTCAATTTTGGGCCCATGGAGCTTTTTGGATAAAGTGGATTTCGGGCCCATGTAGGGTTTTTAGGAGAGTTTTTTATAATTTTGCATTTTTGTGCAAAAGGTGCCAAAGTGAATTTCAGGGCCCATGGATCCATTTTGCAAAAACTGGTTTTTTGCCATTTTTGTACATGGATTCGATTCAAATATTCAAATGGGCATATCTTTCGATCCAGTGCTCAAAATTCAACAAATTTGGTACCATTGGAAATATCTCAACATCCTCTACGCCATGGAAGCATAAAATATTATTTTTAGTAGGCTTTGATGGGTGAAAATTTTGAAAAATGTCTTTCAAGCCATTAATACAGGATCTGATTGCTTCAACTACCCAGATCTGATCTGATTTTGTCATTCTTCCTTCTCCAACACTTAAAATGCAGACATGGGAATGCTAATTGACAAATTGTAGGTAGATTTGTAGGGAATTGATGGTTGGTGGTTGATATTTCAGAGTAGAATCCATTTTTCTTCTTTCTCTCTCGCCTCGATGTTCTATATATTGAAAACACTTCTCATTTGAGAGAGAGACATTCTGGGATGTGGGGAAACTCTTTCAAATTTGTTTCCCAACTCCATTTGAGTTGTAAGCCTTCTCCTATGCCTGACAAGTGTATTTGTGCCTATGAGCAAAAATGTAATGGTCTGCACCTTCTAGAGTAATAAAATCATGTTTTTATGGTGTTCTTCAACCCTTTCTCATGTTTTGTTGTTTCTCTGTGCCTCTCCCTTTCATGTTTGCTTCTTGTGCATGTATTTCACATTTGCAGTGTAAGATGTCATGTTTCATGGAGTTTTGATGGTGGATTAGGATCTGGGTCTATGTCACTTCTGTCTGACCTCCCTCATCTCCTTTTTCCCTTTTTCATCCTCCCTCAATAGAGTATCTCACCTCTTTCCTTCTCTGGTGTATCACCGCTTTAGTGTAGGCTCTCTTTCACTCTCTTTCTCTCTGGTTCCTTAGAATGGTTAGATTAGGATAGATTAGTTTTTCCTGCATTAGAGTAGATTGTGGCAAGTAGTTTAGGAACAAGAACCAACTTTCTCTGGAGGTCCATCTCAGTTTACAAGTCCCATAGCTTGAGAGATGGTCCAATGTTATGTAGATCACACCGAATGCCCCACACAAAACTAGGCCATTCGGGGTGTTGTGATTTTGCACTAACAAGCACCTTTAACCTTCTTCGACACATTAGTTTTTTCAATTTATACTCCGCATTTTAATTATATTCACTAGGTTAAATCCTTCTTAATCTCTTTCATGTTGTCTCCGAGAAATTTCCTTTTTAGTATGGCCTCTAACTTGAGGGCATATATCATGAAGATGAGATGATGTTTTTCACAAATCTAGGAGCATCAACTTGTATTCTCATAATTGAAAATGTAACTCAACATGTATTCTTCCTTCTATAGGATAATTTTATCTATCATAATGGAAATATTATTCACTCTAATTGAATGTACTCAAATATTTTGTGTTATAACTTAAGAGAAATTCATTTATCGATATTATAAAAACATACCATTATATTTAACACAATTAAATCAAAATTTAATTTAGGTTTAATATATCAATAAAGTGCGAGTTATGCTAACTCCACGTGAAAATCATGTATGCGAGACAAACCCTAAGAGAAATTGAATGTAGGGTAAAGGTGGCAAATCATAGGCAGTGGTGGGGAAAGTTAGAAGCTCTAACAAGGATAACCATACTCCCCTGCATAGGATCCTTTCTAACGCAGCCTTGGTGTGACTCGGGAAAACATCATTAACAATGGTGCTTCGGCAAGAACAAATGAAGAAAGTAAAATATCTTGTATAAGGCTTTCCTTTAATACAAATCGAGCACGGGGAGAGAATTTGGTGTTAACCCTCCTAACCTAGAGATTTCAATTGATCAAGGTAAGAAAAACATAAAGAATCAAACCCCTAACCTTTCATTGAAGGATAACGGAGGTGGCAAGATTAATGGGAAGACCGTGTCTCCACGGTGAGGGTGCCTCGGATCATGAAGGGGATGTTGGTGGTTGTAAGGACCACCAAACTAGAAAAAATAAAAATAGGGCCCCTTCCCCTCTTACAAAAGCTCCCGAGTACATAGATATGGGAAATTCTTCTAAATACTGGACGATTTATCCAAGGGAAACAGGAGAGTGAAGCTAATCGGTCTAAATCCTATGTTGCGAGTGGTCTCTAAACATAAGGAGAATACCATACATGCTTATACACTATTAAAACCTTCACAAAATACTCTTGTGTTGAAGATAGAAGAGGATCTACTACAAAAGGTCCTCAAGGAGGAGGAAAATCTATCTCAGCTTGGACTCATTTGCAGGTTTCACAAGTTTTGGCCTAAGCTCTCTCACCTCACGATTGGATTTCACAAAGATGGAGAGAAAAGATTAAGGGTAAGATTGAACTTTACCCATGTGCTAAAGCTTATTTTATTGTTGTTTTGAAACCCCTGAGGACAAGGATTTAATATTTAATCAATATTGGGTTTGGGGTGAACATGGACTCATGTTCAAGCCATGGTATCCATCTTTTGACCCCCTAAAAGAATCCTTTGATACCTACCTTGTTTGGATCCGTTTTCAGGACTTCCATTATAGCTTTGGAACAAATCTTGCCTCATTGCCATAGGAGATACCCTAGGATATTTTGTGAAAGTTGATGATAAAACCTCCCATCAAACACATACAACTTATGCTAGAATTTTGGTAGATATTGACACCTCTCAATCCCCCCAACATATATTAACCTATAAATAGGTGAAAGGAAGTGGGTGCAAAGGATAGAATATGAGGGCTTAGCTTTCAAATGCTGAAGATGATTCCAAATGGGGCATCTTTCATATGAATGTGAACATTCCAAATGAAAGGAAAATCATGCATGGTTGAAGGACTCTCTACCATATCATTTGACAATTAGCCCCATTCAGAACCAGTAGTGGAACCCCCACAAATTGATGTACACCTGCTCGGGGAAGAGCTTCCAAACACTGCAGAGAAGAAACCTCAAAATCCCTCTCCCTAGGGTGTTGATTCAACATTAGATTTTGATTCCACACCCTTGCTAAGAGGGTCACATCCCTATCAAGTCAATTGAAGTTGTTCTTCCAATCTCAGTGGAAGATGAAAATGAGGAATGGAAGGGGTGGATAGGAAGAAGAAGGGATATACTAAATCTAAACCTTCCATTATCTTAGACAAGGCATGAGCCATGTCCTACTATGTTCTCTCATAGCCATATCTCGGGTGTAGGCTGTTATGTTGCTCTTGAGCAACCGATGTTGTCGTGAAGTTGTTGTCCACTAGTTGTTTTCTAGCTATAGGTTGTTAGTTTCAAGCTTTTATCTTGGCATAATGCTTTTTGCTTGATGGGTTGTCTTGTTTTATCTAGATTTTGATGTCCTTTTGAAGTGTTGTATCAGTTAAATCTAGATTTTGAGCCCTTTTGTACAACGGTATAGTCCCTTTCAAAAACTATTTGCCAATAATAATAAAATATATCAATAAAGTAATATATTATATATTTTTAAAAATTCATACAATAAATGATTTCTAAAAAGTAAGAAACTCACACTTTATAGAAGTAATATAATTTAATTCAATTTTTCTTTAATTCAATATATTGTATTAAATATAGTTTATAATAATTAAGTCCAAGCAGAATTTGTGGGATTATCCATATAATTCACACGTGACTCCAACACACATAGAAATAATCTATTTCAATGGTTTGCGTTGAATTTTGGAAGCGGGGTAATGTCATTGGGGGTATAACCTATTTCAACAATAATTGATTTGGATTATGAAGTCATTAAGGAGGAGGGAAAAATAATTCAACAAAATATAATTGCAAAACTATGTTGAATGTATCAACTCCCATTGATAAAAATATCAAAGTGTGTTGTGATAATATTTGTATACATATCAACGGATGTGGTATTAATTTTTAGTATGAATTAGGATTTAATAGTCCTTGAAGAGTTCTCAAAATACATATTTATAAAATACATGTCCAACATATGAGTAATAAATAGATTTTGTTCACCACATGGGATTCACCTCATGTGCACCAAGGTGACATACATGCATATTTGGTCTTTTTACTCATGCAAGTCATATTTTTTGGGAAAAATTAAAATTTTAAAATTTTCACATTCGGAGGGAGTAAATTAGCTGAAAAGGAGGAAAAATTCATAAGTTTTTAAAAATATTGTGAAATATTAATAGTTTTGTAAGGAAAAGTGAGGTGTTAATTTTTTTGCACTATATGGAAATATTGTAAAATTTGCTAATGGATCCAATTTTTTTTTGCAAATTAGGAAAGAGCATAAATCTTTTCAGTCATGTAATAGTGCCAAACTCAATTTAAAATGATAGAAAATGATCTCATAAATTAATAATAATTTTTTGGTAGGAGGGGGCGTGTTCTACTTTGTGGGGGGTGGGGGAATACTTATATTTTTCATTTCCTATCTTATTCATAAGTTTTGACAATGTTTTTGAGCTCAAAATTAAAATAGTTTCTACATGATTCAAAACTATGTCACAGTTGATAATTATCCTTCTTGGAAAATTGAAAAATAGAGGAATTTTTTTATTTGAATATATATTGTTAGTAGTTGATGTATTAGTCAAAAGATTAAAAAAATGCTCCACAAAAAAATGCAAAATAATAAAATAAAATAAATAATTTTTTTGTTCTTTATGATGAAGTTAAAACTCACATTTGTGATGCCAAAGCAACAAAAGTATCTCAGGATAAATAAATAAAGCGATGTATGAGTTAAAGAAAAAAATAATTTAATTTATTTAAAAAGTCAATTACTTAATCTCAAACGCAACTAACTAATAAAGTAGATTTTTTTGTAAGACATGTTGCAACATTGTGAGCATCTCTTCAATCTTTATAAGAAGACTTCGAGTATGAATTTCTTGTACCTATCATCCTACGAGCTTTTCCTTCATCATACATGATTATTGTGACCACACTAAACAACACTAGTAAAACAACTTCATTTGGAAATGTCATAAATATGCTCCAATAATAATAAACTATAGAACCAACTATAATAGTTGAAGACTATGGACTTGATTCTCATTAGAAAGGAAAAATAGGATAACTTTACTAAATAACATTCAAAGGAAGGATATAATCAACAAGGCCCAACAATTTTTTTAATTTCTGGTCTTAAGAAACTTGAATTAAAGGATTGTTAGTATAATTATTTAAAAGGGATTGTTAAGTGGTAAGATGCTCGATAACGGATAATCTCAACAAGGCTAATAGACAATCAAATAGGTATAACATAAAGGAATATTCAAGAAGAAACCATATCAACAAAGAAATGTTACTTAAGAGGAAGATCATATTTATATGTACACTATACAATCAAATGAGGAATCCATTTCAAAAAGAAAACATCTTCTATGTTGATGTGGATGTGACCCACCATATGATTATTCACATTACGATACATAGTAATGAAAGATCATGTTTCTTTGTGTAATGATACATATTATAGTGTTTATGATATTGGTTCCATTTCACTCCGACTTGGGATAGATACTTATAAAATTATAATGTTCTATATGTCCTTGGTTTAATAAATTTTTTTATCCAAAGTATTCAATTATTTGAGTAAAATATTAAGACTAAATTTGACTATAAAGGTAATAAAAATATGTGTTTTATAATATATAAGTCACAAACACAAATTGTTTTATAAAAGTGTTGAATATTGGTAGTATTTTTCAACTAGATTATGTTTAAACAAATAATTAAGCCAGTTTGGCCAAGGACATAGCCTCAACATGATTGTCACCCAAAATTATTGGTCGTATGTTTTGGATATCATAACGAGACTCACTCGATATGATATGGTGAGGGGTATTCCATGTCTAAAATAGGGTATCGACTAGCAATCACACGTGAGGTGTGCGATGTTAACGCCGAAAGGGAAATATTGGTGAGTAGAAAAGGAAATTGAAATAGACAACAAAGCACTCGAGTAACGATCAAATTTGACGAAGTGAAATAAAGGAAAAGTAGGCGGGCAGAACGAATTGTCATAAACAATGTCGACGATAGACCCAGTAGCACCATGTACAAGACAAGTTTGAATCCATAAATTTATAGAAAGCATGACTTTCTGGTTGGCACAAAGAAAAATGTAATGTTGCAATTGATCCATAGTCAGCTTATGATGAGTTAGTATACTTGGTGTTCTAAGCAATGGATCTAACAACGAGAGAGTAAATGTCTTTCAACAATTGAAGGTTATGGTTGTCTAGCTCGTCATCAATTGCTATCAGTACTTGTAGCTGTTGGGAAAATACACAATTTCTTTATTTTCTGGTTTTTTTTTCTTTGTTGCATCACTCTGATGCTTCTCCTCCTCCTTTTTCTCACTCTATGTTTTACGCTGCACGCTACAGTTCAGGCCTCCATATATGGAAAACTTGTTTTGTGGTCACCACAGAGCCTAAAAATATGAGAATCATGAAGGTTATGGTTGTCTAACTCGTCATCAATTGCTATCAGTACTCGTATCTGTTGGGAGAATACGTGATTTATTTATTTTTTACTTTGTTTTTCTTCGTTACATCACTCCAACGCTTCTTCTTCTCCTTTTTCTCACCCTCTTTTTACATTGCACACTACATTTTAGGCCTTCATAGATGGAAAACTTGTTTTCTATGGTCACCATAGATCCCAAAAATATGAGCACATGTTGAAAATTATGTTCACTAACTACCCAAAAGGCATTTAGTACAAATGCATCTCCGACGTTCTTCTGGGCGACGACATCCAAATGCCTCTCGGGTCACCTTTCCACCCCAACTCGAACATATTTTTCTTCATTGCTCTCTCCACAATATGTGCATGTTCGGGTTTGAGGTGGATTTGAGATGTTCAAAAATCAAATGCCTGGAGCTCACCACAAAACATACCTTGTATGAGATATTGCTCAGGTAATTTTCTATGTTTCTCGCTCTTCATTCTTTTTCCTATATTTTTTTGCAGGTTCATCGCCCCTTCCACCATCTGGAAAAGCATGAGATTTCTGGGCATGAGGTCTAAGGGGAAGCTCAAAGAATCTATGTAAACCATCAATGCGTTTACAATGCAATCATGTGATGTAATCATTACCCAAGAGGAAATCCTTGGAGAAATTTTTTCAGACAAAACCCTAAATGAGGAAAATGATGCCTTATCGAAAAGCTTTGAAAATTTAAATCCTAACCCAGAAGAGCCATTGTCTTTGTCGGTTGATCTTGAAAATAACTCGCTATTCATCTAACTTAATGCGCAAGCTCCTAAGTTCGCTCCCAGAGTGCAATCACCATGACTCGTTCAAATGAATACAACTGCTTAGAGGTTTGTGTTTGTGGACTTCATGTTGCCGCCACCATAACTATCATCGTTGTCACAGTCCTCACCGCTCCAACTCAAACATTATCTTCTCAATTGAATACACCCGCTTAGAGGAATGTGTTTGTGGACTTCATGTCGCATGGCTATCTAGTTGACGCAGAGAAAAATGTAATGTTGCAATTGATCCATAATCATCCTATTATAAGTCAATATGCTTGGTGTTATGAGCAATGGATATGGAAACGAGAGAGTAAATGTCTTTCAACAATTGAAGGTTATGGTTGTCTATTTCGTCATCAGTTTCTATCAGTATTCGTAGCTATTGGGTAAATACATGATTTCTTTTTTTTTTTTGTTTTTTTGTTGCATCACTCCAACGCTTCTTCTCCTCCTTTTGCTCACCCTCTTTTTGCGTCTCTCGCTACAGTTTAGGCCTCTATGGATGGAAAACTTGTTGTATGTGGTCACCATAGATCCCAAAAATATGAGCATATTCTGAAAACCATGTTTGGCAACTACCCATAAGGCATTCAGTACAAATTCATCTCCGACATTTTTTTGGGCGATGACATCCTGAACGTGGATGGTGCAGAGGGGGAGCACTTTGTAAAGAGCATGAGCTTTGTTCTACAATCCCTCACCTTTAAAACTCACATCATTCTCACCCTTCACCCCTCCATCAACGGGACACTGCTTCCACTACTCGCCGACACCTCTTGGGCCGCCCTTCCACCCCAGCTCGAACATCTTTTTCTTCGTTTCTCTCTCCACAATATGTGCATGCCCGGGTTTGAAGTGAATTTGGGATGTTCAGAAATCAGACGCCTAGAGCTCGCCATTAAATAGGCCTTGGATGAGACAATGCTCAGGTAATTTTCTATCTTTCTCGCTCTTCATTCTCTTTTCATATATTAATTTTTTTACAGGTTCATTGCCCCTTCTGGCATCTAGAAAAGCATGAGATTTCCGAGCATGAGGTCTGATGGGAAGCTCAAAATGTCCATGCAAACCATCAATGCATTTACAACATAATCAGATGATGTAATCATTGCCCATGAGGAAATCCATGGATATTGTTTTGAGATAAAACCCTAAATGAGGAAAACGATGCCATGTAAAAAATATTTGAAATTTAAATCCTAACCCAACAGAGGCATTGTCTTCATCGACTGCGCATGAAAATAACTCTTCGTTCAGCTAGCTTAATGTGCAAGCTCCTGAGTTCGTTCTAGAGTGCAATCGTCATGACTCGTTCAAATGAATACACCCACTTAGAGGACTATGTTTGTGGACTTCATGCCACCGCCACCATAACTGCCATCGTTGCCATAGTCCTCGCCGCTCTAACTCGAACATCTTCTTCTTCGTTTCTCTTTCCACAATATGTGCATGTTTAGATTTATTTTTAAGGGTAAGAAGTTGTTTGGTCCAAAAAGGTGCAAAAATGGATTTTATGAAAATAAGAAAAATATTGCCATCAATGCGTAGAGCTTAAGAAAATATACACATTTAGAGAAAATGGCACCTGAAACGGAGCCACAGAATGAAAGTTATGGCATGCGTAAATTTTTGCTGCTACATCTTCTCGAACCCTTTCCAAAAATGGGAAATTATTTTCTCTCTTGCGATTTTTTCACAAACACTCCAAAAATGGAAACAAATTGCCAAAAATGGAAAACTTCCCACGCACCAAACAACCCACGTTTTTCCACGTGTCAACTGATTTTCCACGGTCCAACCGGACTTTTCCATGCACGCGCCAATGCTATCGCGTTCGTGTCGAGGGAGGGTGGGCTTCTTGTAGTCCGGTTCCACGTGTATGGCTCGCGATTGTCCATACATCGTCGACAAGATGATCTTGACCCTCACCGCGTCATCCGTGTCGAGCCCCTCGGGTTTTCTAACTTACAATACACCTTTCGGCGTAATAAGTACTAAAATTGTTTAGTGCAAAAATATCCTAGAGAAACTTTTAAAAATTGTACATTTCAAGCTCCAAGAAAACTTGATATAGTGCATGTTGATCTTTACAGACTTGTGAAACCTTGGAAATCTAGGTTTAAATACTACATGTTATTCACCGATTATATCTCTAAAACACATTGGGCATAGTATTTTCACACCGAATACCAAGCCTTTAAAACTTTCAAAAATTTAAAGGAAATTTTTACGTCGTAAGGCATTCTTGTAGTGGAATGTGACCGAGTTCATTCTAACAAATGTCAAATCCAATAGACCACATTCCTTCCTCTAGAGACGTTGAAATCTAACGGCCAGTATTGTGTTTAATTTAATACCAATATTTCATCAACACATCATCATCGTCGCTCTGGTACCGGGTCGCCAAGGGGCGAATGCGTAGGGGAGACCGCATTTGGCAGATCACTTTCAAATGCAACAATGCCATCTAGAAGGCCCCACAGTGGGCCCTAGTCCAACTGCATTCTCAGATAACGCATCTCCATTCCCCACGTTGTCAGGTGTAAAAAATTACCGTTATTAAATTCATGGAAAGCTTATGTTAAGGAAGTAGGTGAATATTTCTGTCTGTTCTGTGTCCGCCATATCTTACAGCCTTCGTGATGAAACCCGAGGGAAATTTCATTGATCATGCATTAATATGTGCAAGTCTTTTAGTACCGCATTTCTGATCTTAATAGCAACTAGCCTATATCTGTCTGTGAAAAATAAATCAAGAGCTCAAGATTGAGATCCACTGCTGTTGCGAAAATTGCTAGGAGATGCCTGGTATTAAACTCCTACAAACATAGCAAGAAACAACATATATTATTCATGTTTCAACTGTTAGATAGTGTTTGTGTTAAAAACATTGTTTCAGGTATCTGAAGAACAACAACAAACCATTAAAATTGACTATATTTTTTAACTCGTTAATTCTGGCATGATTTAAAGTTAGAGAAAGATTTATCTGCAGCAGCTATGTTCAAGCAACATATCTCTAAAAACTGCAAATGGCCCGACTTTGTGTAAGTTGACTTCACAATGGTCTCCCACTTGGGATCAGTAGTGAGGGATAGCTTTGAGCCTTGCTGCTTTTTTCTGAGATGACTTCCATATGGTAAATATTGTGATGATGGTGAATTTGGAGAGGAATCCGTGGCATGGCATGCTAAAGCCATGACTCAGAAGGAGACCTGGGTAGTGGAGGTTCTTGAGGGTGCCAAACTAGAGATCTGTTTTCATCTAACACTTCCTTACACTTGGTGGAAATGCCCAAAGGCCAACCTTCCTTCACCGGAATATCATGGATATTTTTGGTTCCTACCAACACAATATTTTTTTGTTCTGTGCATTCAGAGTCGTTACTTAAACAAATAGTTTGATCTGAACAATATGAATGATCATCTACCATGTTTGGAGGCTGCTCAGATTTTTGCATTCTAGAAATTCACTCACTTTACCTATCTCCAACATGTTCATGGAATCCAAAATAC
Source organism: Taxus wallichiana var. yunnanensis (assembly GCA_018340775.1). Taxonomy (NCBI): domain Eukaryota; kingdom Viridiplantae; phylum Streptophyta; class Pinopsida; order Cupressales; family Taxaceae; genus Taxus; species Taxus wallichiana. The sequence goes on from CM031238.1 coordinate 714,172,138, forward strand.
AACTGTTGATAACACAATTTTCTTGTTTGCTCTGTCTCTTCGAACTCTAACATCAAAATCAGATTCAATTCCTTTCATCAGCCCATTATGGTTTAAATGGTCAGGCATCACCTCTGACGGTCTTGTTTTGTGTACAGAATCGACGTATACAGTTTTCTCAATGGCTGGACTGACAGAACCAGGCCTCATGGTATTCCCCAAAAGAGGTGGACTCTTCCAAAACCACAGATCTTCTTATGCTCCCATATCATTAAGAGAATTGCAAGACTTCCTCCTGGCTTCAACATAAGGTGCATTAACTTCCTTATCCACTTTAGGGAAACCTACAAACCCGTGCCTTCATTAAATGGAGACAGGAATGGTTCATTCCTATAAGGAGATATTCCACATGATGTCGGTGTTCCAAATTTGTTCAAGGTTTGTAAATCACTTCCACATGATATTCTGCTCATTAAACAAATTTCAGTGGAACCCAACCATTTCTGTGTCCATGGGTTTTCACCCTTTTTTGGTACACATTGTTTCTTGACTAGGAAAATAAATCTGATACGCCGACCGATCTGTTTTACACTTTGGTGCACATTGTTTTTTGACTAAGAAAATAAATCTGAAACTTTTGTGCTCTCATGTAGCAATATGGTTTAATGTGAGTGTTTTTTAATATTAATGTCAATTTTCTCAACAACAAATATATGAAAATCCACAAAAAAAGTGACATACCAACATTATAAAGGAATAAATTTTTCGCGCCTTGTCTATGATCCTATATTTTATATACATATATATATATCAAAGTGTTCCAAATTGTAACATCTATAAAGATCCCATTCCTATTACTTTTTGATGGATGTCCATACCCATTTTTGAATCTCCCATCCTTTTTAACAACCCCATTTTGTGAGTTTGTTGGCAAAGGTTTATTATACAGGTTGAGCATTTATTTAACATTTGCAGGGTTGTTTCATGACATTTTACATGCATATGAAACAAGGCACCTACAACTACAACATCCGACAAAGAACACTTCCTAATATGCCTCAATGGATGTCCATACCCCATTGTAAAGCTATTTTTTTCCATGGAATGTTAGTGTGTTTGGAAAAGGTGAGCTTATGGGTTGAATATATGTTCATTGCATTACGAAATAGATTAAATGGCTCTTGCTAAGCATTTATGAAAACATTAATTTACATGACCGCAACAAGCTCACCTATGACCTCCAACAGTGATGGGTTGTCTTGGAGACAAGGAGGACGGTTGTAGTAATTTCAATCGACCATTCCTTGCATTCTGAGATTCTTTTTGACAATTTGAAAAAAAGGCATGCGGTTGTAGGAAAGAAGATTTTCCCATTGGTTCCTCACAAAATTCTCCCCATCCCTATGCTTCTCCCTCAAATCCCTACTTCATCTCTCCTCTTCCTCTCCTGCTATTTCACTCCTTTCAGATTTACTTCTTCAATACATCCCCTTCGGCATTTCCATCACACATTTCACGTGCGATTGCTAGTTTAAACTTTAACTAATCTTACTATAAATACACTCTGGTCAAATCAAGGTGGAAAATACATTAGAAATGAATACATTTTTAGAATACATGATATTATACATCAAGCGACACCTACTCATAGACTACAATAAATGGTGTTGTTGAAAGGAAAAACCATGCCATCATGGAAACAATGTGATGTATGATTGAAAATATAGGCATAAGAGAAATATATTGTGAAGATGTAGAAAAATAATAATATATCTACTAAATAGGGTTCCCACTTCATATCTTGATTAGGTAATACCATAGGGAGCATGGTCGGGCGAAATATATCAATTTGATATATTATATTCTTTGGAAAAAATATAATATGAACCTTCCAATGAAATAGAGAACTAAAATTTATGTGAAATTGGAATACTATATCTTCGAGGATATAGTGATGAGGATCATGTTTACATACTAATGGATCCAAAAACCAAAAAGGTTTTTACTCCTTCCATATTATAAGTTGATGATCAAATTGGTCCTATTTTGAAAACAAAACATGGTAATCACTTGAAGATGGTGCTAATGGGTAAGATGGTGAAGAACCACCACTCTTAGGAACCACTCTACATATGCTTAAATGGTATGAACATATGTTATGAGATTAAAAATTGATGGTGTCACCATCACATATACTACTTGAATGAGGTTTAATAGTATGGCTCAAAATGAGGTAAATTTAGTGTAAATGATAATATTCATTTAATGTATCAACAAATCCATATTTTTATTATACCTATATTTGAAACCTTGGAAAGATGTTATGGATTTAAAGTGTAAGTGACTAAAAAGAAACACACATATCACCTTAAATATTTTCAAGAGGGAAGAAGATAATTATATGTAGATGAATATCCAAGATGAAGTATAAAATATATGACATTATTGATAAACACATGGCTAGGATGGTAGAAAAGGGTTATGCTCAAAATGAAGGCATTGACAATGCGAGAGGATTTTTTTGCATTAGTAAGATCAAAACCTTCACGATGGTTTTTTTATATTAGGAAAGGATAAAAAAATGTATACACTCATTAAATCATTTTATGGTCTTAAGTAGGATGTTACAACTTGGTTTATGAAAATATATAATTATATCTTACATCAAAATTTCAAAAGGAGTCCATATGATCATAATCTCTATCTGAAAATGAAAGGGATACATTGTGATAATTTTAATTTATTTTGATGATTTAGTCATCATGAGAGGTTTAGTGACATTTTTTTCCGTAATTTATATATGCCAAGACAATTCATGATAAGTGTTGTATGATAAATTGTAAGACAATTTCCATACCTTTAGAGTGAAGATTTAATTTTTCTCATAAATATAAATGACCACAAGTATATACAACTCTCTATCGGTATTTGATTGGGAGTCTCATCTCATTAGGCATTCATTAGGTGAAACCTAAGCTATGGAGTTAGCTATCTTTCTCAAATCATGTAAGAATTGAGGGTGTTTTACAAAAAAGTAGAGAATAAGAAACTAAGGTATGTCGGAGGAACTATGTATTTTTGCCTAGGTTAAAAGAATAATGATAAATTTTTAACTATTGTTTTGATTAAGATAATGTGAGGAACAAAGATGAAAGGAAATCCACTTTGAAGGTTTTGTATTATTGTTGAGATCTGGACCAATATCTTGGGGGAGTAAGAATAAGGCTTGTGTTTAAATATCCTCCATAGAATAATAATATAACACATAATGAGGATAATTATATGAAGTGGTATGGCTCTCATATATATTTTAAGGTTTGGGAGTAAAAATAAGCATCTAACTATCCTATATGTTGACAATGAAGGAGTAGTAAAAATTGGTCTTAATATTTTGTTTCATGATAATACAATTCACATTAAAGTGTAAGTACATTCAAGTTTTTAACATATGCATAATAACAACATCTATATCCATCATTTCTCGACATAACATTACCATGCATATATGTTCAAAAGATCTTTTCCATGTCCAAAATTTGATGCATTCAAAATATTTCTCTCTCTCTTTCATCAAAGAATAATGATTGAAGGTGGATAATGTTAGCATTTAATTTTTTAGCTCACTAAATAGGTGAATAATAATTAATTATATGTATTTATTATATTTTCCGTTGTACTATTTGACTAGGTGATAATAATCAATATCTATGTTTTTGGGATGATGTTCTTTGTTTATTGTTTTTGGATATATTCTTGTAGTGGCAATTAACTATAGTTAGGTGTAATATTATATTTATGTACATTTTCCATGTTGAGGATATTTTGTCCAGTTTATGTGCTTTGGATATCATTTGTTCGATTTCTATATACATTGAAGCTATTTCCTCTAATTGTAATGCTTGATTTTATATTAATAAAGTCTCTCAGAACTATCATGTTTCGTGTTAATACATACAATTCATCATTTCCATAAGAATGATGGTATATTATTTATGATTATCCATACACTAAATCAACTTATTGATGTGAGATATCTTTTTGTACAAATGAGAATTTTAGAGTTTTTGAACAGATTCCAAGATGCACATTTATAAGATGAATTTATAACTTAGAAGTAAGAATTATATATAATGGAGTATGTAAGTTTTTTTGGTTTTGAATCTACATAAGACGATATGTGAATGACAAGGAAGTAATCAAACTATATAAATCTAGTATACAAAATATTAGAACAATATAAAAATGTGAATATAGATTAACTACTGATTGTATCTTGTATATATGATAATCCATTTAGTTGTATTTATTTGTACACATGAATATGAAAATATTTACCTATATGTAGGGTAATTTAATGAGAATAGAATCCTCACAATTATATTATTAGAAAAAAAAAGTCGTGGAGCTGAGGGTGGAGCCATGGGTAGAGATATTGGAGTGCATAGAGAAAGAAAATACATGGGAATCCATGTTTTTAGAATGTAGCGAGATAAAGTCACCAAAAAATCTCGAATCAAGATGGAAACAAGATTCACCATGGCTGCAATTTCTAGACTTAGTTGTGAACATAGCCTATGGTAGATTTAATTTTTCCTTGATAATATTTTTTGCCAGATTAGGCCAAATATCAATTAGGTAAGAAACCGGGTAAGGAAGAAATGAAAAATTTAGGGAAATTAAAATCTTTTGACACATGTCTGAAAGAAGATTTTTGTTTGTTTTCACCTCATAAGAATATATAGTTGAAATTGTGTAGGGTGGTCTTTGGTTCTATGGTAGAACCATGCTCTCCATTGTTAGATGGAAGTTGGGAGAAAAAAACTCACACCCCTTCTATGAGTCATGTTTGGGTAAGGATTCTCGGACTTCCCTTGGAAATCTAGGAAGTCAACGAGTTGACAGAGATAACATAAGCGATTGGAGACTTGATTTCTCTTGACCCAACCAAAGCCTCCAGATTGTGATTCACCATAGCTATATTGTTTGTTAATGCATGTATTGGATTTGATCCCCAGAGGACATCAACCTCATGTCTAGTAATGGGTTTTGAAGAAAAATTTGATAAATGAAGATTCACAAGTTTTATGTGGTAATCGCAGAAAGAGAGATATGGGTCCTATGGATGCAATGTAAAACACCCCCAAAACTCAAAAAAATGCCCAGATGATGATTGCGAGAGAAAAATAAATGTGAATGAATGAGAGCACGTAAAAGGAATCATCATCGGTGAAGAAGAAATCCCGGTGAGATGAATAAATTGATCCTATTGGTGAGCTCATTGTTGACCTGTGAGACGAAGCTAGGGAAACAACTAATGTATTTGGAATTTCGATTGAATTTTAGTCCTTTGTGGATGATGTGGCCTCTAATTGTTAGTTTGTTAGCTTGGACAATTGTTTGTCCATTTGCTAAGATTAGATAATAGTTATCTTATTGATGAGAATGAATTAATTATTTTATAATTATTGATTTCCTTTAGTGACACCTTATGAACCAAATTTGTTATGGTTCTTAAGTTCTATGTATCTCAGCCATCAATTGAGAATCGATTCGGCCATTGGTTTTCCAATGAGAGTAGTATAAAAGGAGGTCATTGGGCATTTGGAGTACACAAGTTTGGAGAAGCATTTGCAGTCTTAGCAAATGAGTTTATAAGTTTGCGTGATATCAAATAGTCTTGCGGTGTTAGCAAGAGGTGCAAGATAGCGTTGGGGATAGAAGTGGGGAATATCAATGGGAGAAGTTGGGAGATTGTTGGAGTTCTGCGCGAAGAAGAGGCAAGGAATCTTTGATCTCTTAATTTGCTGAAGTTAATATAATTCCTCATATGTAGAAATGGTTTTCCCTTAGGGGTTTTTCAGACAATTTGTCTAAAAATATTGTGTTCATTGTGTTACGCATTTCTTTCCATATTTTTATTAGTGAAGTTTGTGTTATTTTTTTGATATTAGAATGTGAATTAGTTTTCGGCCCTTTTAAGATAGAGATTAATAATCGGTCTGCTAGAATTTTCACACTAATTACCCTATTTATGAACATGGCCTACCTAACTACATACGTGGCACAATTTCTAAAAATGAAGCATGCGGGATAAATTTCGACCTACCGGTCAAGGGGTCTTGAATGAGGTGGAATAAATCCCACCAATTACTCTATCAAAATATGTATCTCTGCAGAATTAATTGCCATGGATAAGGAAGATTGTGGAAAACTAGATCCATGGAAAATCAAGTGAAAGATCCAAACATATTCTTGTGGGGAAGGTTGAACAACCCCAAATTTATTTGGTAGATGAAATAAAGGAAGTGGGTCCCCTTATGAAGCATGAAAGCAACACCAAGGTAATTTTGAGGATTACTAAATATTTGGGAAGGTGTACATAATTATTTGAAAAGAGGGTGATGATCGATGGAAAAGAGTTAAAAAAATTCCATTTACCATTTTCACCCATACCCGACTAGGAGTCATGACCCAAATAAGAAATTCTAGATGTCTAGCCTCTTCGAATTTGGTTTCTTGTTTATCTAATTCAATTTATTTTTCCTTGTTTTAGTTCACTCTTGTTTTCCTATTGTTTTAGGTTCTCATTTTTGAAATTCTCATTATTATATCTTGATTTTAGATCCATGTTATTACAACGAAGGGAACTTGCCAAAAACCTCCTTTTACCAATTATCAAAAATTATTATAGTAAATGTGAGATATTCATAACTTCAATTATAATATGTAGAAGCAAAGTTTGAAAAATTCAACTATGGATAAAGTATTTTTTAATATGTGGTAAAAATTAAATATGTTCTTGATATCTTGTTTTATATTTCCTTAAGTTTTGATGTAACTAAATCTATGGAATGTGTTGTTGTGTAGTTTCCTATAAACACGGGTAAATGGGCTATGATGATGAGCCTAGTATCTCTACAACTTAAGCGCCTCTATACCAAACCTTAAAAATGGTCCAATAAATAAACTTCCACATGATAATCATATACGAGAAGTGTAGGGAAACTAATAGTTGAGGCACTTGATGTAAAACCATTGAGATTAGGAGGGACTACTAGATGTGTTATCACATATAGCCCCTATAGTAAAAGAACATTGGGGCACATATTATATGCATCGCATTGTCAATCAATACTTGTGCAAGACAACCAACTATAGAATTATGTATTATATCAAATGATGTAGAACATTGGGAATGCCAATATGTGTTATTGAATTTTTAATTCTTTAGGGTGATTTTTATTTTAGTTTTCCTTACATCAAGTCTATCCATAGTGAGTCCATATAACATAGGGATTTTTGCATTTATTTTTGTTTAAGCGTTTGGTTTTTCTTATTTTTTTATCTATGTTTTTGTTTAGATTTAGGATAGGATTTTATTCTTTTCAATTTCTATTTCAAGTCTCTAACTTATGCATTCATAAAATATTAAATGAGTTCATTTGAAACCCTAATATTTCTAAAAATTTTAAATCTTCATCTTATAATGTGATCATTTGAAGATAGGTTGGGTGTCAATAGGGTCCTAAGTTGATTTCAAACTCTTTATAAAAACAAATAAATGCAATTCATTTTGATAAGAACTATATTGAACATTCTATGGTAAAATCATTCATAAATTCAAAAAGTTATAGGAAATCAAACAACGACTAGAGCATTGATTGATGAAAACTAGTTTATGTATGACACACACAATCACATGAAATTGGTTTATATGTTATTAGATCTAATCCAACTATTGTAGTTTGTTTTTGTTAATATTACTATTATCTATGTGAATAAAAATATCAAAATTGTTTGACTATGCTTTTACTTTCTCAAAAACTTGAAAACAATTTTTCCCCTTAATTTTATAGTTATCATTGTACAATTATGAAAAAGAGTAATAATGTTTTTCAAGTAATCAAAGAGAAATAATAGAAGTATTAGAGTGGATTTTTACTTTATAACCTATTAGTTGTAAAATTTGATCTTGAAAACAAGCAACAGTCAGGGGACATCAATCCCTCCTCTTTATGGGAGAGGTTCCCTTATTGAACAAAAAGAGAAAGCTAAACAACCTATTTACAATATAAACATTTGTTCAATATTTTGGTAAATATTTTGATATTTTAGATGTCTTCATCCAAATATTTTCAATATAGAGAAGGAAGAATAGAAGAACTAGTATTCAAAAATTGAAGGGAGAAGACACTTTCAAACATATAGATTGTAGAATGATATCTTACTGATGCTTGATAAAATAACAAGATTTAAACTATGCATATAAAAACACAGGACATGCATGTATTAGACACAAAGTTCTAAATACGATATCAACTGAAAGACACAAAGTTCTTGCTTAAATACACATAGCTTCATATGAATCAGAAAAGAATTGAAAGAGATAAATCATGAGAGAGGATGAAACTTCTTCTGTATTGATTAGTAGTTCAATTTTCTTTTTACATCTAAGATATCAAAATATGATCCCTTACAATGACAAGAAAATTTCCTTAAATAACCCAAAAATGGTTACAAAATAGCCTTTTCAGTTTCCTTTCTTTTAATCCCAAAAGCTAGTATCTAATTAAATATTATAATCCCAATTTATCTCTTGTTTACATAACATATGACTAAAGAGATAATAGCCACCTTAATTAGATATTTTAAATAAGAAAGGAAATTATGAACTAGGATGTTGAGATGCTAGAAGAAGTGCTTATAGCCCCTTTTGTCTTGAGCACTTGATTTTTGAATCTTTTCAATGCTTCTGCTATGTCCATGCCTCGGGAATTGTTGTATTGGCAGTTGCATGATTCCAACTTGCCCAAACACTTTTCCATTTCTTTTCCAAACTCTACATTTTCTAAGAATTCTTTATTAGCATCCGTGATAGCTTCTGCAGGGTGAAAATTTATTTCATCTTCTCCTTAGATATGGTGTCTATTTGAACAAATCTTCTTTAACAAATGTCTTGAACTGAGACTTGATTTCTTGAATAGTGAATTTATCATTTGAATTCTCCTTGAAAATTTGACAGTGAATATCCTAGAAGGAAGACATGACACAAGATTTAAAATCTTCTCTTTTTGTAACATGTTTCTGAGTTCTCCAATGGCCTCTTCAAGAACCTTTATCTTCCATTCAATGCTGAAAACCCACTACTTAGACAGATTCAACTTTGCATCATCAAATACCTTATTTTCCAAAAGAATTTGTACATCTTGTATCACTCATTAGTCTAAGATCCTGAATACATTCACTCCATAATTTCAATTCCCTATCAAATCACTACGTGTGGTGGTGAATTTTAAATTAATATTATAATTTTCTCATATTCCTTGAATGCTTCCTCAATGAAATTCAAACTTGTGATTATCAAGTCATCAACCATGGATTCCATTGCCTTCCCATAAGTGGCATGCTTATGAATATATTTAATGGCTTGAAATTCATCATTAGACATAATTTCAGGGTGGGGAATGGAAGCCAGGGGAGTTGGGTCAAGTACCTTATCTTCTGCCAATAAGGATTTGATGAAACTTGACAAAATTTGATTCTGCTCCTCCAATTGCTCTTGTGTACGCTTCCCTTTTTCAACTCTTTCAATCACTTTAGACACTATTTCCCTTAGGTTATGCACCTCACTTTTGGTGTTGATTCACCAAGATAAATTCTTGTTAATTCCTAATCACCCATTGATAGGTCCTTTTCATCCTTGTCAAGCTTGGGTCTTGTAATCTCCATGAATTTTTGGCCTTGGGAGTCGAAACCAATCTAGAGGTGACCTTAGCATTTTTAGCTAGAGGGGGAGGAGTAGTACCCAGAAGTGCTTCCACTACATCAAACTTAGGAGCAATAATACTTGAAGTGGCCTTCCTTTTCTTTCTTTCCAACAATGGTTGTACCTAGGAAAATGAAGAACTAGAAGTGGAAGGAGCAATGGGCCCAAGTGTAGATGCACTCATTACACTTAGATTTTGTACAATAATCACTTCTAACACAAAGGTCTTGGCTTGGATGATGGGATATTCCTTAGTAGATGTTTCCACAAATTCTAAAACTGGTTTCTTTGATTGATCCTCCTTCACACTTCTTTTCTTCGGTGATATTCTCCCAGGACATTTCTTACTCTTTTCCTTCACTTTGTCATCATCACCAAGGTCCACAATTTCTCCCTCATCAGGTACTGTTTCAATTTTCTTAGGAGAGGGTAGCCTCTCACTCTCCTGAATAACCTCCTCTACCTTATCATCCTTCTTATCTTTTCCCTTCTTTGTGTACACCAGAGTTGAAGATTTTGGTGGAGAAGGAATAGATTGTTCATGTGCTTCAAGAGTGATGAAGGTATTTATTTCTGAGGGGTAGAAGTATCTTGAGAAGTAGACCTGGATTTCCTTTCCCTAATCATCTTAATTTTCTTGTCAAACCAAAGCCTAGTTCTCACCAAGACAGGGTTTTGAGCTCCTTTAAATCATCTCTCTCCTTAACAAACCAATCAATGGTTTCAATAGGAGTGTGCTTGATTGATCTCTCATACTCAAGAGACTGTAGTTCTTCATCATCATCCTCAAACCCTTCAAGAACATTATATATACCAAAATCCTCAATTTGTTGCAGAGACAATCTTCCATAGTATCTTCTCCGAGCCTCATAATCATCAGAACAATCGTCCCAGTAGTCTTCAATATCAACAAGGTGTTGATAACCCATTCTGAAATTGGTGGAAATGAACTCCTTAATATCAAAGAAATTTCTAGGTTTATAATAATGAAGGGTAAGAGGAGCAATTGTTTTGTCAATATTCTGAGCATCTAAAGCATTCTTGCAAGTGTAGTTACCCAATGTGATTGGGAATTAAATACCTGTAATCTTATTATCCTTGTAAGTTCTATGCAACTTATCCAATTATCTGCATATCTCAACCAAAGCCATCTTGTCACTGTAGTACATAGGGAGTTTCAAGGGTTATCCCTCAAATCCAACCAATCATATATATGAAAATTTCCTAAATTGGGTGAAAAATATGCCATAGACATTGATCAATTGTTTTGCCTCATCTAAGAATCTTCTAGCGGTATATCCTTCCAATAATATGATGATGTACATAGTGAATGCATAATTCACTCTCCTGAAATGATGAATGCTAACCTTTAGAGTTAACTATGAACGGTACTCTAACATGGGAGCATCTTTCTTTCCTCAACAGGGAGAAATCCAACCATTCTCTCGTAGTGGCCATGAATGGTTTACGTTAGATAGGAGGTCATGTAGAAGGTTTGAGTCCTTTAAAATTCTCCAATTTTTAGTTAGGTTTTTGTCAAAGATTATCCCTACCCGATTCAAGCTTTGCTACCCTCACATATAATATTGATATAGGGGTACATCCAATAATGAAACTCAATGGTGGATGGAATTCTCATCATCTGGCAAGGAAAGTGATAACATCTGACAATTCTTCATGAAAATCAACCATGTGAATTGTTTTGGGCAACCTTGAGGCTCCTTCCTTCGGTTCTTAAACCAAGACTTGGCCACTCTACTCTTGTATCGTTCACTATCTTCATCAAAAAGAAGTTATGCCTGGTCCCTGGTAAGAATGTTCGAGCCTTCAATCGTGGGAATCTGAAGGCAGTGCTAATACAATATTCATCGACTCGAGCCACCACCGTCCTTGAGGGTCAACAATTTCCTTTGTCAATGGATTAAAATTGGAACTACAAGCTAGCATTGTGTCGACACATTGGATAGAAACTGGAAAACCCCCACTTAATTCCACTCTCCTTAATTAGCTGAGCGATGGGAGAAGGGTTTTGACAATTAATGTGTGCCCGAAATCATCCAAATCAAGGTGTTGAGCCTCACTATCACCTATATCTGGTATAGCCATTTCCAAAGAAGATAAATGTTCTTGTCCCTTGAAATTGATCTTCATTTTATGGTAGGAGCAGAAGGTCTCTATGAAATAAATTTCCTTAGTTCCTCGAGCAATGCTTTGACAATTCACAACTTCTCTGATACCTACGAATTTTGAAAATAATGGAGCAGGACTCGACCATGACTACAAATAGTGGAGAGAGAGAAACTTTTAGAAAATACAAGTGAGATGGTAAAAATGACCAATTACCCCGACTATTTATGCACATACAAACTCAAGTAGGTCGGCGAGGTGAAATAAATGAGGTAATAAATACTCTATGCCGACCTAAGACAATGAAAATTGGAAAAGGCAGAACAAATGTGCACAACTAGCCCATGGGACACTGGGACATCTAGGACACGCTTGAGAACCGAAATAAATGATTTGAATGGGAAGCGGGTAAAGAAGAGAAAATGCACCAAGCAGGCCCAGGGACAATGGGACAAGAGGGACATGTGGAGCCAAAATTCCACATTGAATAAAAATCGGGAAAAGCAGTTCTTGTGAGGAAATGGAGGTCGGGGGCACTCGAGACATCCGGGACATGAAAAGCCGAAACACCCGTAACACACTAAAATCGGATAAGTCGGAAACATTTGACCCAGATAGTCCTTGGGACATCGGGACATGATTTCCTTGAAAATCTGAAAAGACTAAAAACAAAGGAAAAGCAAGGCCATGCGGGAAAAGTGGAAAATCGGGAACAAACGGCCTGGAGGAACTTGGGACATGAGGGACAAAAAAACCTGAAATACCCGCATAACAAAGAAAAAGCCTCAAAACTCAAAATTTTAAAAAATGACTAACTGTTTGAAATTAGCTCTTTCTTAGGGGACCCTTACAAGGGCATTTTGATAGTCACCTTACCCGAAAATTTAAAAATGGAGAAGAAAATTCACAACCCTTGGGAGGTGACAATGAACCAAGTGAACAAATTTGCATAGTTTTATTAGACATGTTTAGTTTTTCATAACATCCTAAGCTAGTGTATGCCACTTGAAAATACAAAATGCTTATAGGAAACTTCTCCATTTAACTCATAATATTTAATTTACATATATTACTTTTGGGTGGAAATATTCAATATGACATCCTCACAACTTTTCACCAAAATAAAAATAAAATTTAAAAAACCTAAGCCAAATATAAATTACCTCTGTCCTCAAAATATAACACTAATTTATTATACTTATTTTATATTTATATATATTATATAATCTTATTTAATATTTTTTAATTGTGTTATTATAAACCTAAAACCATTTATCCATATAGTACAATATCTATTACTATATTTAGCTAAATTGAAATAAATAATATTTCATACTTCATATATTCTCAAGGTAATACATTAAATATTTAATGCAATGCATATATTAACAAGGGCTGCGGTGCAGCTAGAGTACCTGCCGTGAGATGTGGCTTTCGGCCACTGAGGAGGGGAAGGAAAACAATAGCCCTATTTAAGACATAGGAACAGTAATTTATGTTATTTTGTATTGTTACTTGTCTGCAAAATTCTTATCGGAAAACACTCGATCCCAAGATTTCGAAGGTGCTCGATCTCAAGATTTCGAAGGTGTACTTTCAGGTGTTGTGTCACTAGTCTAGGTACAATTTTCATGATTCAGTACTTTTTGGAGTGGAAGAATTTAACTTCCAACATTTCTCTAGCCTCAGTCAGAAACCCGGATTCATTCGCATTAGCTATCATATGTGTTGCATATCTCAAAGCCCCTTTGGCTAAGTAGATGGGTAATGGTCTGCCAACATTATCCTCAATGGTTTGATTATTGCCAATGATTTCTATCTTGTTTTTGCTTTTTCTTATCCTGATACTAAGGCTTTCAATGCCTATAATCATTGCCATCAACAATTATGATATGCAAACTGAAACTAGAGAAATGACGAAATCATAACTGGCATAAAGATAGTTCTGTTACAAAGAATGAAATATAACATTTAATTGAATGAGGCAATGCCAACAACATTGTTTATTATACACCCTCTATATTGAATAGGCAGCGCTATCATGGAAGAACTATTGGCTTCTCTCCCACTCTGTTCTAGATAGAATTACAGAGTACACATGAATATGACTTCTTTCTTGGCTTTCAAAATTATTGGGAGCATGGCAAGAAGTAACAACCTGGTAATTAATGAGGAAAATCTGACGTTACCTTCTCCGGATCCCTAATGCAATTTATTATGAGAAAAACATGGTTAGCTGAGCTCCCAAGGTGACTGAAACATTGCTACTGTACAAGGGTACAATTGGTCATCAGAAGGCTCTGTTTTTCATGCCCTTGAGCACATCACTGGATTGTGACTACCCAATGGTAAACCACCTGTGCTAATCATGAGACCAAAATCACTTCATATTTGTGTTGCCTTTTATTGAAGAAGATCGTGGTGGTTTGGAATCAAATAATGAGTTGCATCAATGCTTTGCTTGGGCTAATAATTGAGAAGTTTTGGAATTTTCTCCCACTTTTCACATGTACAACCTGGGAAAGGATTTGCATAGAAGTTCTCCTCCAGTCTTGGGATATTGCCGGCTTCTCTTGGATAAGAAGCTCCATCTCTGTTGGTATGAAGATCATTCACTTTGAACGCAAATGTATCCCATGAAATCTCTCCTTGATCCAATTCATCAATCAATTTTACCAAATTTTGCCTGTTAACAGAAAAACATTAATCAGTACAGGTACCCTTCTACTTTATATTTATAGTTGTACCATGTAAAGTTGTCTTTTAGAGAACATTCTCTCAATTAAGTCAGCACCTGCACACAAGCATCATTATAAATAACAATGAAATATTACATAAGATAACTCTTACCTATCTGGATTAATAGTTTTCCTGAAACCTTCAAATCGTCTATGACCCTGAACAGCCTTTGCCATGTTTCCATCATAAGTATACATAAACACATCACTTTATAGGGCTAAAATATAGTCCAGTGCAGCAAGTCTGTTCTGATAGTTCTTAAGAGGTTTGATTTCCTCTTCCATAGCAAGAGTTGAATGTGTGAATACATTTGGAAACTCGTCTTGCAGAGCTCTCATGCTCCCATTGCCATAAATCTCCCCTGCTGCAATGTAAATATTGGTTGTAGGTGAATAGCCCAATGCTTTCAAGAAAAGAGCAGTCTCATGGGGGGTCATAGGACATCCTCCCTCCATACGCTTTTTCTCACCATCAATGTCTTTCTCCTTCCAGTGTTTTACATTGTATCACATTTCACGGAGCTCCTCTACTTCCTCAAATGTAAGGTTATGTGCACAGCCAGTGAATGCTAGCATGTCCTTTTCATATCTGTGTTAATAAAAGTAAAAGGTTACTAACTAAATGAATTGACTCACTCTGGAAAAATCAAGATTGGATACCTGCATTGATGTTGGCCTTTAAAACCTAATTATTTGGCCTATGTAACTGCTTAGTGGCTTCTTTTCCCAATTCATACACAACTGTGACACGAGGAAATCTACCAAGCTTGACTAATATTAAAAACCATAACAAGCACGAATAAGTCCAATAGATCAGTTTGGACAGGACTCTGAATTGAAGTTTAGATTTATTCTTTTATTTCTTACCTTAAATGAAGGCCAATGTAAGGACTACCATTCTTTCTCATCCTCGCCACCAATTGTTTCCCAAGATCTTCTATGGGTCTTGTATATCTGAGGGCTTGATAATTTGTACGGCATCTCAGTTTTTGTATGGAATTAGGGAGGCCATTATTTGCAAGTCGAGAATCTGTATGAGTAAAGTGCATAACCTTGTGCTTTTTCAATGAGGGGAGTACTTCTTGCTTGTAGTATATGTGCTGCATCCAAGTAATATATGGGAAAATGAGAAACTTGAAACAATTTCAACTCCTTGCTAGCTAAAGTTCAAATGCTGAATATCAAAAGAATTTAATTCACAATCATACCTTTGACCATGATATTGGAGCTTTCTCCAGAGGCTCAATTTTCATATAAGGTACCAGTAGAGATTTTACAATTCGTACATCTTCTTTCAAAGTGTTAGTAAACAGGTGCGAATCAAATATATCCTCAAAGTCACTGCACAGACACTTCCAATTATTAGAAAATTATTTTGAGTTGCTGATGAATCCTGATTGCAATTCAATAGGACAAATGCATACAACTTACAAACCTCGGGTCAGTCCAGAAAGAGGTATGATCCAGAGAAGGAAGAACAAGAGTTGCAACAGCAACCATGTCACAGATCTGCATTCAATGTCAAATTGGTTAAACATTGTCAACTATAATTACTGACATGTGACATAGCAGAATGAACAAACTACAAGATGCGTTATAAATGCCGTGTATAAATATTTATTTGTTCGAAAAATTCTGCTAGTCTTGTAACATTATTTTCAGGGATCTCAGCAGAGAGGTCATACCCCAGTTCGCATTTGATTTAAGCCACCATTGGCATGGACTAATATATACCCGTTTGTGGTGCCCTCAAGCTCTGCAGATGAAGTAAACAAATCATATATAAGTTACCATACAATCTGATATCACAGAATTTGTTTTGCTATTGAATGGGCATAAGAGTTTAAAATTTGAGTCTGATGGTGACCATAACTCACTTTTGTAACTTTTTGATCGTTCAACACACTGCTCAAGGTTAGCACGTCTTGGATTTAACCAGATTTTGGAATCCTGCAAGATGAATACAACTGATAGTTATCTAAGAAATCATAAATATTAAAAACAAAATTAGGTCAATGGTCATTTTAAGTATGTAAAAAACTGATTACCAGTTATTGATACCTGAAATTCTTCATCATTGTCCTCTGAAGCTGCATCTTTATCTTTATCTGGGGGCATTGCCCAACTCAATCACCTGTGCTCATTTTCCTCTGAAAGATATTGAGCACTTCTCTCAATACTATTGAGTTGCTGTAAAACTAAAATGCTCCTTGTGATATCCTGAGAAGGGCGAGATATAAACTGTCAGAAGAAAATAATATCTGAATGGAGAGAACAACCCGCCCATCAAGTTTGATCCTGTAAAACACCAGGAAAGATGAAACAGCTGTCTGATGATTATCTCACCATTGGCATTTCATAGTGCTTATGGACCAAGACATGCCAGATTTATCTCTGTATGAGATTGTGCAGCCATATTAGAACAGTTAATAGATGGTACATTTTCTAATTAGGTTCTTCAAGGTGAGATTGGAAGTGAATGTAAATGATTAGTAAACTAGATTTTTTTCACTTGAATCAATGCCCAAAATAAAATTAAAAGGGATAGATAGCAGGCAAAAAAAGTAGCTTCATGTTCCAAAAATAGAGGTGATAATTTGAAGGGCACCATGAACACAAAGTTGGCATGCAAAAAAGAGATGCCACATATGAAAAAGCCACCCAACACAACCAACCAAAAGAGTTCCATGGTTCAAATGCAGATCTATCAAGCTCATGAAGCTCAACACATGTTGCTCACAAGTACAAGATCACACCCGTGAATGAAAACATCCATCTAAAAATAATTCTTAGTCATCCACAGTCTCAAAATAATCAAAATTTTCTCCTGCTAAATGCTTTTCCTCAAACAAATGGACGAAAAATCTTACGGAAAAAATTAAAACACACAAATACACCATTGGTTACAATAAAATTAATAGGAGAAGGCGAATACAACAGTATCCTGCGTGGCAGCCATGAGACCACATTTCTTTGAGGCATTCTATCAAACAGTTCATGGGATTTTTCAAGAAATCCATTTTATGCATATCCTGCAATCATGGAACTCCTTGAGATCACATCTCTTCGAGGCATTCTATCAAACAGTTCACGTGCATTTTCAACAAATTCATATTGTGCATATCCTGCAATCATGGTATTCCATGAGCCCACATTTCTTTGAGGCATTTTATCAAACAGTTCATGTGCCTTGTCTATGCTTCCACATTCCTCTATCCATTATGCTTTGATGGATGTCCATACCCTGTTCCAAAGCTCCCATTTTGGCACAGGCTGGGAGTATGTTGGAAAATGTAAACTGATTGGGTTGAAGGCCTATTTGTTGCATATGGTGAAACAGTGTGACTGCCTCGTGAGGATAACCATGTCTTCTGTATGCTGCAATAATTGTATCACCTGTGAGCAATGAAAGAGTGGACTGTCTTTCCTTGTGAAACCATGCTCATGAAAATACAGGTCTGCAATAATTGAAGATATGTAATCTTCAGAGGGGTTGTGTGTAGTAAGCAGAATGTGCATTTACAGCCATCAAAGCATAATGGTTTGTTAGATGTAGTTGCAAGTACCCTAGTAGACATCTATACAAAATGTGGAAGCATACCTAATGCACATGAACTGTTTGAAACAATGCCTGAAAAAGATGTCGTATCAGGGATTGCCATGATTGCAGTATATGTACCAGATGGATTTTGCAGGGATGCTCTCACTCTGGCGATCCAAACAAAACATTTGATTATGTTTATAAAAAATCACCAATGTGAAGCCCTCAACAATCCTTTTGTCACGGATCTGTAGAAAATGTCCTGAGTAAGAAAACACCTCAATTGAATGGATCAGCTTGGGTTAATCAGCTCAACCGCGCACCTGTCTCGACCACATGCACGGCCCTCCACCCGGCAACAGGAAGAAATGAACGTGGCTATTTTTGACAGGTACTAAAAACTTTAACAAAAGAGGTGCTATCTGCAGAAAATACCGGATTCTATTCTGGCAATGAGGGCATTAGTGAAGACCAATCAGAATGATTGGAAAATAAATTTTACAAAAAACTATAGCTCCAAAATTTTATTTTTTTGAAATATTTGTTTGAGACATCATGATCGCACCCGGTATTAAAAAAGCAGCCACTAGAAAGCCATAGCCCCACCGACTTTCATTTAATCATTCACAGCGAAAACAATAGTATCTGCGCGGCAGGTACTAATAATCACACAATATAAAGTACCGAGCTTTTCAATTTGTTTCCATGATCAACATATACATAAGAAAAATTGAGTCTGTGTTGAGTTCTATTTGCATAATTCACTCAATTAACTCCCACCCCAAGTAGATGAGAATATTCTTTTTTTTTTGCTTTGGTGGTATAATAGTGATGTATGTACGCTCTTGAGGCATAAATGAAAAATACCTACATGGGCACAAAATGCTTAGCACATGGGAATGGGATGATATTGGTTTTACCGTAGATAAATACACAAGCTGGCAGAATTAAAAAACAATGCGAGCGGTTTGAATAAGTACTTCTTTGCATATTCTCCCATTAATTAAGGGAATAGATCGTATTCGAAAATCGGAAAGGTGGGAATCATCAAGTATTTTTTTGTTTGAGAGAGTGTAGATTGTGAAAACAATTTAAAAATGTAGTCTTTTAATTAAACTCTTTTTAAATGACTTTTTTTTTAAGTGTATTTGTGGGGATATTTAATTATATATTTTTCCTAAAGTTGCAATTCCTATAATTGTAGACAAACAGTGCAAATATATTCAAGTGCACCTATTATATAAAGGCATATTTTTATTGCACAGTAATTCTTGATAAGAAGGGGTTTTATTATGAACAAACAATTCATGGAATGCATAGATAATGAGTTGAAAACACTTTGAAAAATAAATGTGAATATAAAACCATCACAAAAATTGTTAGGTTACTCTCCTAAATCTATTTGTATGGTTATGAAGAATGTAAATTAGAGAAAAATCTATTTTGAAGATCATATTCATTAGTCATTAACTCTTTAAAAATCTCTTAAAACCTCACACACTTGTTTGAATTGAGAGACTAATCTTCTTTTATGTAAAAATACAACTAAAAACAGAAAATGTTTAGAGGCCTAATCATGACTCTATTATTTATTAGCCCATAGGAATTTGTAGATTATTTAAATCTATTATATCGAAATAGTTGGATATTCGGAGGCTTGTATGGCATTATCAATTTTAGCATTCATGTTCCTTTTTGAGCTCTATGTTTTTGTTGTTATTTGTTTTGAAGCGTGGGGACAATTTCAATGGAAGAAACGTATGATTTCCTTTCTAAATATGATTTTGTTGATCAAATTTTGATTTTTGCTTTTGTTGATCTATGAGTTCATGATACGCAGAACTTGCAAATATTTTTACAACATCCAAAACTACAAAATGTGTTTGTGTCAAGACTACATTTTAACATCTTCATAATACTAATTAAGAACAGGGTATTCAAACACAAATCAAAGCATTAGTGTAAATTTTCGAGAGACTTCCCGTCAGTCAGGACACGCAAATGGAATATTTTCTTTTACTTGGCCCCTGTTCTTCGAAATCGGGA
Organism: Taxus wallichiana var. yunnanensis; assembly: GCA_018340775.1. NCBI lineage: Eukaryota > Viridiplantae > Streptophyta > Pinopsida > Cupressales > Taxaceae > Taxus > Taxus wallichiana. The sequence continues at coordinate 714,192,335 of CM031238.1, forward strand.
GATTACCGTGAGGTCTCCTTAAGGCTAGGTGGAAGGACAAACGGTTTTCACCAGAGCATTCCCCGAGACTCCCACCTTTATTGTGGGCTCAGGTATCGCTAATTGTAGACACCTGACGACGATGTATGTTACTCGGCGGGGGAGTAATAGAGATCAAGTTACACTCTTGTTGTGTACAAGATTAGAGTCGTAGAATCGAAGTCGAGGGTGATTCCCGAAGGCCGCGCTTTCCCATGACCACTAAGTAAGGAACTCTTCCAATTCAAGAAACTAGGAAACTTCTAAGTTTAAAAAAATTAAAATTGAGAAATTCGGAAGAGTTTATGAGATCCACACGACATAATGGAAATGGGATATTTGTCTTCATTTTATTTCTCATATGCACCTAAAGATAGACATATGGAAGGTTAAGACTATAACATATGCACATAATTGTGCTCTTAATTGGCTTTGAACGAATTTTTCTTAGAATTGTTTTTGGTAAGTTTATCATCCTCATGGAATGCCATGATCATAGGACATGCAAAAAAATTGAAATGTAATTGGAAAGCTATTACAAAAACCCTTTAAATTTTCTTGTCCCTTATATGTTTTTATTTATAAACAACAATTATAATTTTTTTCCAGTCTTATTGAATGTTGAATAAATCAATGCTTTTGTTTTTATTTAAATTGTATGCTTATTCACTTGACGAACACTAAGGACCACATATTTTTATATGATTTAAATAAAAATTTCAATTAAATTTTATACAATTGAACTTGGAAGCCACTAAATAAAGGTCATAGAAGCCACAAAAATTATATATAATATCATGGAATTGTAAGCAACTAATTGAAGGATGTAAGAAATAAAGAGATATGTGACAATTCCTACTCCAAGAATAGTTTTTTGAAATAAAAAGGGAGGATAACAACATCGACTAAAGAGATTAGAAGCATTAAATTGTATCAATAAAGGTATGAGTTTCAATTGAATAAGGGCTCAACCTTGCAACTACATGGCGAACACAGTAGACTCAACACAAGACACCAACAATCACATTGATATTAAAGCTTAAAAAAATGAACCACATTCAAATTCAAAGCAATGTAGAGCCTTAAGGGTTATACACACATTCGCAAAGACTTTAAACTTGCAAAACAAGATCCTGGAGATTTTACATCAAGCTCTAACACATAGTTTTTTCTACGTTCCCTCTCAATTAAACTTTTAACACTTATTATAGTATTTATATAAAGAAGATCCTAAACCAAATTTAGCTAGACAACATTATCTATGAGTAAAAATCCCTAAAAAAGAAGTGTATATTGCCCATGTAGCTCTATAAATTAGTATTTACATTCTATCGAGTACAACAATCCTTTCAAACCATTAATAATATAGTTATGGAACTTTAATTTGACCTTGAATATGTCATGATATACCCTAACCTCTTCTTCTTCTCACTGGGATGATATACAAATTCTTAGGGACTTGGAATTCATTTGGATGGAATTAAATTTTCATCTTTATAATACATGTATACATTGAATAGAATTATGCAATTTATTTGAGCTTCAAGGAGATAATTTTGAGTCTTATGTGTCACAAAATAACAATAAAATGATTTCCTAAATATTTGGATAATGTTTTTCCCATGTTCTCAAGAATTGGTCTATGTTATACAAATCATGCGTCCCGAATAAACCCCAAATTAGGCTTGACTCAAAACAATTCAATGTGTCACCTTTGATATGTCAATGACCCTCAAAACATTGAAGCATAATTTTTGACCCATGCATGCCATAAGATGGACCGAATTGACCACAAAAATAAAGGTCAGATTGATCTCTTCCCAATTAGCTATGATTTTCTTCATTTGAGTCATTATAACATAAGTTATGAGTATTCAATGTTTTGAATTTCATACTCAAAATCTAAATACACTTCAACCCTATTTGGTGTTGTTATATAATATCAAGATCTTTGAATTCTTTGAGAACTCTACTTAGGTTTGTCAAAATTAACACACAAGTGTTAATATATGTTTGGGGCCTTGAGACATACATTAATATAGAGAAAATACTTTGACATGTAATAAAGTGTTATATGTTATAATATAAATAAAAAGACTCTTAACACATGTCCATGATACGAAAATTTCTACCAAATTTATTTAAATTGTATAACAATACAAGTATAGAAGATATGGACAATATTCGAGGTAAAGGATTTATTTGACGATTAATGTCCCAAAAATATTTGGGCTCATGGAGTGTAATGATTAGAGGATATTCAAAAAAATGGTATGTTTACGATGTTTTAATTTTGTTAAAGAAAGTACAAATAAAATGTGTGAAGTTAGAATCCATACTATATAATAACATTCCCCCTACTTGTACAAATAGGTCACAACTAAAATATCTAGTAGGAATGTTTGCCAAGAAATTATTTTCTACATTACTTATTATTTTTCTTAAAATTATTTAACGGGATGAAAAATATGGCCATTATATACGAAAACGATCCCAAGTTCTCTTTACTAGGCCATCAAGAATCTAACATGTCAAACATTTTTCTATATCTAAATATAACAATGATAGGAACTAAATAATTTTTTCCTATATATCATTATTTTACATATTTTATTACGTAGCCAATATAACCAACAATAAATATTTTTATGAAGTAAATGATATGACATTAAAACCTCAAATTGACTCGTAGTTTGTGACATTTATTTCCTTTAGATTTAAAAAAGTTTTCAAAATGGAAAGAAAAAAATGATATATTAATTAGAAAAGAAAATTATAATCTTTATAGGCTAGAAATCACACCAAGAGCCCCACCCCAAGTGTTATTACCTTTTTCCTACACTTAGCCGAGTTAATAACTCACAAGAAAGATAAAAATTGAAAAATACTCACTCTATAATATGGTTACAATATTGAAATTACAACAAAATATATTGTTTATGAGGAAGCCAAACCTAATCTATAACTTGTTAGGAAAGGATATTTTATTCTCGTCATATTTATTTATTGTGGATTATTCCTACAAATCGGTTATTAGTACACTTGAGGAGTTATTTATGTTAGTTGTGCATTTTCGTATGAGTTACACTTGGAGTTAGTTACAAAATTTAGACATGGCCATCATTGTTATGTAAGAGGAGTTACTCTTTGATTGAGTATACCAAGTTGTGGAGTTACATTTCTATTTTGAGTTATTTATCCACTAATCATGGTGGAACTACACATTCACTGTCCTATATGTACATATTTATTTGTGATATATTCATAGACTGTATTAGAGGATCATGAGAATTATTAGATTTTCTACATATTGAATTTTTTGCACTTTAGTTATCTTGTTGGTTATATCATTTTATACAGAGACATGTACATTCATTGTTTTTAAGATAGATCCTTACAAATACTCCGATATAGTTTTATAGATGGCTAGAGAAAATGTGTTTATGTTTTAAGTTTAGTCTAGTGTCAAATACTTCATTCAAGTGAAAAATATATCTATGTGTAAATATTTTTGAGTCCAGACCAGTTTCATGTTAGTCGATTACAGATTGGATTTGTAAGAGGATATAAACCTATTATTGACTATGAACATGACCATATTTAAAATTCGCTGATTTAATATTTTTAAAAAAATTCTGCAACTTGCATCAAAATCCATACTAGACATTTTGGCTTTTGGATAACCCTTTACAACATTGCTTAGGTTTTTTCTAATACTTTGTGTATTTTTGTTGCTCAGGATGCAGGAATTTCTCTGAAAGCAACCTTGTAAACATACAGCTGTGCATCGTGGTTTTTGGCAACCCTGCTTCTATTTCATGTAATGTAATTAGTGTATTCATGTTGATTTTCTCTTTTCTATGTGTGTTATGGGTGAGAAGAAATCAATATGTTTAATCCAAATAGTTCTATAGGGTCGAGTTGAACTTTTGTGCAAGGGAGATCTATATTATGAAAACAATGAAGCCCACGTAAATTTAAATGTAGTGGAGTTGTTCATATGAATTTTCCTCCTATCCTTTTCTTGAATGTTTAATCACTCCTTAGGTAGGTCACATCAAAACAATTTGAGAGTTAATTTTGTGAAAAGTGACATCAAAAGCCACATGCAGTCTTATATCAAAGGATTCCCACTACTGGGAGCTTATCCTTGGCGTCTCCATGGTTTTATTTGGAAATATTTTTCCCTTCCCCAAAGACATTTTTTTATAGATATTTTATTTTGTAAGTGCTAAATAACTTAAATGGGCCATTAGTGATGGGAAACTATTTATTTTATATTTCTTGATTGCTAATTCAAAGTTGAGCGTCACTTTGTTCAAAAGTGGATATTTTTGTGGTCTATTTCAATTTTTCACATTAGTTTTTGTAAAAGGAACTTAAATTATGAAGTTCCAAACTTGAGGTTTGGTCGAAGCATTGGTTTTATAAGTAGTTTTTAGCGATGTTCTTATTTCTTTCACACTATCGCATCCACATGTTTTACTTATAAATGGAAAGTATACTCTCCCATGGTTCCATCACGTAGTCACAAGCATGCATTTTTTCAGACTTTGCTTCTTTTTTATGTTTTAGTGAAAATTTAATTAAATGGGTTATTAATTATGGGAAACCATTTCATTAATATATTTTTATTGTAACCAAAAATTGAGTGTTGTCTTTTTCACAAGTGAATGTTGTTCTGTTATTCTTCCTTTGGTCTAATTTTTATTGTAAAATTTAATCAGCTTATAAAGTACCTCATTCTAAGGGGTTTGATCAAAGCTATTTTTAAATGGTTATGATCCTTTTATCACTTTATCTCTTCATCTTACATCCTCTCGAGACATATTTTCAATTTTAAATTACATACATATTTTCTAATTTTTTCTTTTGGTTACTTGATACATCATGTCTTTATATTTGCGGGATACATTCATACTCCTTGACAATCTTCTTTTGATATGACTTATTGGTACATCAAATTAGTCAACAAAAATAACTATGACACATGGAAAGAGGATATGAGGATAAATTTGATAGCAAATTGTTTCTAGAGATTCACCATTGTTAATATAAATGCTCGTAGTTTCACTATGGAGAAATAAATTTCCTTTGTTGAGGAAAACTATGTCGGGGCCATTTGTTGTTTTTGACTAAAAATTTGAGTACCTACAGTCTCACATGACACTTGACATCTCATCAAAGGAAGCTTGGGATATACTTGAAGGTTTTTTTGGGAACCCATTATTTTTCCACTTGAAACTATTATTTCAATTCCTATTTCTTATCATACTCTTATTTGAGATATTATTTTTGGTGATTTTCTTGAGAATTTGTTGTATACTCTGTTGGTAGCCAAATTGATTCTCCCTCGAAGCTTGCGGCATCACATTTTGATAGGAAGCTCGAGACAAGCAGAGCATGTTGTGTGTCATTTTGTGTCATTTTGTACGAGGAAGAAATGCAAATTGCTCTTTGTCACTCAAATGTGCGAAAATGGGTAGCACCCTTAAGAGGATTTGATCTATCCTCACTACTTTATGGTTATGCCTTTAAACCGGGGTGAGAGAGGACCATTTTGTAGCTTTGTTGTTTGAGGTGGAGATGGAGATGTACTTCGTTGCAAATTATTGAGAAGACCTTGAAGAAAACATGATCGAGAAAGCAAAAATCTAACTCTCACGAGTTGTCACTCTAGATAATGGACATATTTATATGAGAAAGGTTCAACCTACTAAAGAAAATGAAAACTTGATTGCTTTTGCATGTTTTGGTAATAGAAATTATGCATTTGTGCACACACAGAAAAACAGGGGGTAGTATGGGTATGATTGGTTGTTTTTAAATGAATTTTGGTGGGAGGTGAGGTAGAGTGGATTTTGACTCACCAGATCTTTGAGAATTTTACAAAAATGGAAGGCTTGACCAACGAATGCTTCAGAACAGCTAGAATGTTCCTTTAACCAGAAGGTGTGCTTCAATGGAGGCCCAAATCAACACATTTTCACACAAACTTTAAGAATCCAAAATGAAGGCTCAAATTGGAAAACTTAATTGAACATTATCAACCTTTGTTTTATCATGCCTAAGATACCCTCAAAGGCTAACAAACAATCTTAATCATCATGCTAGGAGTAAAGTGATTTTAAATTTGTTTATTTCACTATCAAATGAAAGCTCTTTTGATAAATGAAATGGAAAATGCCACCAAACTATCACAAAGCTAAGATCTTGTGTGATTCACAAAGATTTCAATGTAAGATTGTAATAGGAACAAGAAGAACTGTTTGCATACATTCAGAAATGAAGAAGACACAATTTTTCTCAAAATCAAACACATATTTACTCAAATTTGATTAAATGCATCAGCAAGGGAAAATTTCTAGAACAATCTCAGAGCTTTTCAATGGCTATACACTTGCAACCACCTTGACATGATCAAATTTAACACAAAAGAGATAAATAGGTTTCTCAGATTATTCTCAAAAAAATGGGTTCTGTCAAACTTTTCTCTTAGGAATTAGTTTCTAACCTCTAACACTCCAACCATTTGCATGAAAATTCATGCAATTTATAAAATTTCATTTACAATAGAGTTTTCCCCCAAAACCAAAACATTCAAAGCACCATTGCATGTTACGAACATTGATCGTGACTCCCAAAATCAGATTTACAAAAAAGTTGTCAGGTGTGCAGAGGAAAATCTCTCCAAATATTTTCAGCATTCAATTCTTCACCTAGTAAGTCATTCTTCATCTCGCGTACCAACTACTTCCTCCTCTAATTTTTTGAATCTGGTCCTTTGCATGCCAAGGAAGGAAAAACTAGAAAATTAGATCGAACCCGAGACAGATCACATCTTAATGGTAAAAGATGTTTTTCAGATCTTTCCCACCAAACCAAGATATCAACTGGTTTCTTGCGTGCCAAGGAAAGAAATATCAGATCGAATCCGATAGTCAGATTACATCTTTAATGGTAAAAGATATTTTCAGACCTTCCCCACCAAACCAAGACATCAAATTAATTCTCCTCTTCATTTGGCGTGTAGGAGATACCAAGAAATGATAGAAAACCATAAAAATACGCATCCCCAGGAGCTTTGGAGAAAAAATGGTGGAAAATCAGATACAGATGCACATTTTCCATTGATCTCTCTTTTGAATTTGGACCGTCCATGTGGGAGATCTGAGTTAAGATAGGCCCGGGATTCCTTTTTACTTTTTACACCTTTTGGAAAAAATGCAAAATTTCTCAATTTGCTCCGCCCCTTCACCTTTGAAAAATGGGCTTGACATGTGTCCCAATGTGGGTCCCAAAGGAACCGTGGCTCAATTCTGCCATTTTACCTATTTTTGGAAAAAGGAAAATTTTCCAAATTTTCCCCTAGAGTCCGCCTCCCTACCTTTTGAATTTTCAAATTGCCACGCATCTCAATGGCACATCTTGAGATGGTCCCCAAAAGTAGAGACCCCAAATAAGCACGAGCTCAACACGTGTCTCAGTCTGGCAGAGTTTGTTAAAAATCTTGAGAGTTCAGTGGAAGGTGCCATGTGTCCAAGGTCCAAGACAGTCTTCTTCGGCCATTGAAAAGTCCAAGAAAAAGGCAGAGTGAGTGGAAGCCTCCAAGTGTCCTCCTGGCGCTTCTTCAAAATAAAACTCAAAGGCCGGTCCCCAAACATGCACGGTCCCTCCACGTGTCTTAGGCCCTTTAGGAAATTTCTTCTAAGTAAAGGAAGGCTGACGGAAACCTCCACGTGTCTTTATGGCGCAACTTCAAGATGGTCCTTAAGAGCGAGACCCTGAATGAGCGTGGGCTCACCATGTGTCCTAGGCCTTAAAAATTTCTTGTAAATGTTTAAGTACAGAGCGGAGCGGTGGAGGCCTCCACTTGTGCCTTTGTCACATTTGTTAAGGCGGGACCCTGAGGTAGATCTTCAAATGAGCACCAGCCCACCAAGTGTCCACGGGCCACAAAATGTATACCAGCATGAAAATTTTTTCTAAGTCTGGGAAAAGGAGTAGAATCCTCCACATGTCCCCAGTGCAACTCCAAGGCCAAACAAAAGGTGAGTCTTCAAATGAGCATCGTTCCTCCACGTGGACAAGTTTTGGGTTAAAATGATCCACAAAGTTTTAGAGTGCCCCACTAAGCCGCATCCAACCGAAAAGGCCATGTTTCCACTTAATGTAGAGAAGTAAATTTGATGGGAACAACACACTCGTCAAACCGTAAAAATGTAGGGAAACCACCGTTTGAGCCCGGAGATGAAATTTTCTTCAAGGACAGAGAATTTAGAAATGTTGTAAGTTTCAAACATGATCCTTCAAGCTACATTCAATCACATTTCCTCAGGTATTTGGGACAAAAATGATAGGGATAACAACACACGACTGTGGAAAATGGAAGGAAGGAACAACCCAAGTTTTATGCCCAATTTATAGACACTTTCAGATGGATAGAGAAACGAAGAACAAATTCTAGATTTTTAAGTGACCTTCAACCAAGAAAAGGACTAATCATGGTGACCAAATGAAGGACAGAGAATTTAAGCACCAACACGGGAGATAAAAACGTGACAGAGGCCATGGCGAGGGATTTTAATGGAAAATGGTGTGAGACTAATTTGAGCACCAACATACTCTTCTCCTACTTATTATCCTATTGTAGTTTATTTTCCTCCTAGAGAGGACACACTTGTAGGTGGTTATTTTAGGCACATATTACTTGGCCTATAGTTTGTACTCCTCCTATTCATTTCATTGAATTAGTGGACATCAATCTAGAGGATACTACACCTCCAACATCCCTTATGAATATTATGGACTATGCACCACTACCTACTCATATACATTTGAACCTCGTATGATAATTTTCAGTAAGATCGCATATGTCTTTTGGATTCACCTAACTAATACTCATTTATACTAGGAATTGTGTCTTTGTTTGTAGAGTCTTACATTTCCAATCTAGATGACACCATTGATTACATTTTTCTTCTCTTTGATAACTCCTATAGAATTACCAATTCTTCATTTGATCTATGAGGGTACTTATACACCCTTGTGCTCTCTATCCATTTCATGATTCTACATTGGAATCTTCTACAATTAGACCTATATTTCTTAATCTTAAATTGGCACATTTGAGAATTCACTTGGAGAGAATTGGGAATTTTCCATACATCTACATATTGATTCCTACCTACATTTCACTTGAGTGGGAACCTGATTAGCTTGACAAATATGGGTTTTTTTCTTCTAAAAATAAGAATATTTATTTGTTGCGAGAGGGACGTACTACAACATTTTCCATGACATTATACATTTAACTTCTCTCTCTTCATTTTAGAGGCACACATGGGATTAATTTTCATGATACATGATGGATAATGGTAGTTATAGCTTCTCGTGAGACTTATAAGTCCCAATTTTTCTAATGTTTCTCTTTTAGGGGGAAGTTTTTCCCACTAGGATTTTTCCTTTTCTCCACTTTGTGAAATTTGCATTGTATATGGGTATCTCATTAGGCTTTGTATTTAGAAAATGTAAATTGTTCCTCGCATATATTCAATATTTCATGAATATTTTGGTTTTGAAATTTGGATTTGGCTTATTCTAAGCGATTAGGTTGATTTCTATTTCACCTAAATTTTTGGGTACTAGTTAATTTTGTTGTTTAATTCAACTAGTGTTTAAAACTTAATAGATAAAAATTATATTCAAATTGCCTTTACCACATGTATAAATTATAAACTTAATACCATTTACTAGCCTAATGCTACTAGTCAACAATTGCTTTCTTGGTTGATAATATTTCCTTTCAATTTTGTGGCTTTTTCTAAGATTTGGGAATTAATTTATAGAAATTATCTAGGTAATATCTTTTTTCTGTTTAGGGGTTATTAAAATTTACTCTATTTTCACCCTCCTAGCCTATGTTTAAGGGAGTGTTATTGTAGGATATTATTTTCATAATATTTGTTTATTGTGGATTATTCTTACACATGTATTGTTCCTACACTTGAGGAGCTATCTTTATATTATGTACATAGTCATAGTTGTAACATGGGAATTTATCCACATGAGTAACACTTTTCCATCACCGATAAATAAGTAGGAGTTACACTTTGAATAGAATACACCATGTGTGGGAGTTACATTTTCTTTTAGGATATTTTTCCACTAATCATGGTGGAGTATAAAATTTACTCTCCTATATGTACATATTCATTTATGATATATAAATAGACTTTATTGCACTATCATAGGAAATCTTGGCTTTGATGCATATTGAGTTATTTTTTCAATTTCATGCTATCTTTTGTTCTTTCATTGTTTATAACTACATGTCCATTCATTTTTCTATGTTGTGTCCTTAGAGATACTCCAATATAAGAATTTATTATAACCATGTCATATTAGAACAAAAAAGAGTAGAAAAAACCATTTTTAAAGTTTCTATTATGTTATTCCATGGTATGAAGAAGAATCTAAATGAATAATATTTCTAGATTCTTTTATAAGTGTAATTTCTAAAACTATCCCACTCCATTCCTTCTCCTCAATTAAACCTACCTTAGATCCTCTGCACCTAGCTACCATTACACACATTCATTCATCGCTTAGTATTTTCATAGATCTATATTAATGAGTATTTCAATGAAGTTGAAGAAAATCTCTACAACATAAAATAGCCCTACATAATTTATTTCTAAAATATTAACCAATTAAAATCATTAGTAAATGCAATAAATAAAATCAACATGCATAGTAAAATATTAAAGCTACATCTAAACCCAATATATTTTGTAATTGATGGACCATATAGAGAATGTAACTATGCCACATAGTTCATAGTCCCTACCTCTAAAGAAGTTGTAATTATTACCATGTATAAATCTTCATAGTGGAAATATATATTGTTGTATAACATTTTTACACAAATATAAATCTCTAAAAACTATTAATCAAGAGTCACAAAAAATATGTAAGGTACCAAAGTATAGGAACTACATTGTGTAAATATTTTAGTTTAACTTGTGTAGAGGACAAAACTATAAACTTTTACATTTTTATTTAAAACTTGCGAATGTTTTTTAAAGTTTAACATGTGCAATAATATTTTCCTTTGGATATAAATTATCTCATTTCATATATGTTATAATATATTAATCCTCTAATATTTCATCTCAATCCCTTTGTCATAATCAAAACCAAGCATTATAAGAGGATGAAATTGGATAGCCCTTTTAAAATAATGATTTATATCATCAAGCTCATTTGTTTCTTTAGAAGTTCAAAATACAAACAATTGTTTGGACATTAACATTTAATTCATGTTCAATACAAATATATAAGTCAAATGCATGTTCAATAAAAAAATTTAATGAAGGACCTTGGTTTTTCGAAGTGTGGATTTCACATTCCATAAGTGGGAACATGGTATGACTCATGAATTTTGCTTTCATTCTCTTTCTATCTAGATTCGGCTTCCGAGCCTCCCATTGAAATTTTGGAGCCTTAGGTCTTCGTGGGGATTTCCAGATCTATGGGCTTGCTTATTGTTGTGGATCCTACTACCAAAATGCGGTCTATATTTTATTTTACTATGATTTTTATCAATATACCTTGGGTTTCAAATTTCCTAAGATTATTTTCTTACATTCCCTGCTATAAAATGGGAACATGTTATAGAAGTGGAGAGCTCTAAGATATTTTGTAGTAAGTGCATAATAGTAAGATATGAGATGAAAGATTGTTGTGGGCCTGTGGAACCACAAGTGAAGTTTAACTATCTCCGGGGGGATGATGAACTAGAGGCCTTATATAAAGAGGAGGATGGGTAAGAAAATCGGATGGAGAAGAGATTAATTGTATGGAGAATGTGGTTGAAAATACGGTACTAGATTTTTGTAGGATTATTCGGGTGATGAGAATCCCTTGGTTAATTTGGATGGGAACTCTACAAATGTTTCTATTGGTATCGAAGCTCTAACTAGTGTTTTTATCTTGGGTGATGTGCTTATGGGGAGGATTATCAAACCATGGTCACTTTGGCGGAAAATGAAATTGGGTGGTGTTGATCATGGTTACAGGGGACAAGTAAGAAGAGTGGGAATCCTTTTTTTTTAATTTAACCTTGTATGGGATGGGAAAATGTAAATACATGTGGTTTGGTGGTTGTTACGTTGGGCCGAGTGCATTGATCAAGCTTGGGGGAGTGAGGTGGTTTATTTGGCCAAGAGAAGGCTCAAAGTTTTCCTTTGGCAAGAATTGAAACATTCTTTGATTTCTTCGCCTCCCAGGAATGTTGATGGGGGTTGGATGAAGTTCCACCATAAAAATTTATTGTAACTCATAGCCACTCTAGAGCGATTGCTTGGTGGAAATTCCTAGTTTTTTTTAGTCAAATCTTCTTGAATCTTGCTTAGGCTTATCTCTCCGATGTTGTTGTTGTGTCTGTCACATTGTATGTTTTGTTGTTTGGCCCCGAGATCCATAATCCCATTTTTTACCCTATCTAATAAAAAAAATTCAAATCATGTCAAGAGCTATAGTAAAATTAAAAAACAATGATATTTCATGTTGATTGAAAACCTTGTGGCACTATTTTATAAAAACCGGGATTTCAAAACCATGTGAATAGTGATTCTTCCATAATAAACTGAATGGAATCTGTATTAGGTGTAAAATATGAAATTTTTATTTAAAATAATATGAATTCATGAAGCTTCATATGGAGAATCCATGGATAGCTAAAATGTTATACTACCCAAAAAATGAATCATGCTCTTTTTGTAGCATGCACTCTACTAACTCTTCCCTCATTTTGAAACCAATATTTTTGAAATCATGATTAGTGGAATTGATGACCCTTCTCCGAAACAAATTAGATATAACAATCTTACCATATATAAATTAAAACAAATAATAATGAGCACCTAATAGGGTATTTTAGAAGGAAAATAAACATATTAAATTATTCACTTATATTATGAAATAATATTAGAAAATAAATGACTAAAATTTGATTATAATCATTAAACAATAAATTAATATTTTTAAAAATAATTTTAAAGAATGTTTCCAAAAATATAAGAATGATATAGTGTGAATGATAACAAGGCTTATGATAATTCCTTTGGGAGATTAATTTTTTTAGGGTAGTTGACATCATAGAGAGGTAGTAACTTATTTTCTATCTAATCAATGAAAATCCCATGGATATTATAGGAAAACGTTTCCTATTTCCTTTCTTTGATGTTTAAATCCATAAAATAGAAATATAACATGACCAAAATATCAATATAAATAACAAGGACATATCGCTTTCATGATTTTAATTCACGAATCAATCTCCTTAACTATCTTATAAAGGTTAGGACCTCTATAAGAACCTCCAATAAAGGAACGAACCCAATTTTTTCAAGGTCCTTATTTTTATTCCATCACACTAAGTGATGCGCCAAAATTAGCGGGACTTGACAAGGTCATAACTTGAGCTCCGGGTGTCCGTCAGTCCGTTTGTTTTTGAAACCACATGTTTAGATGAGATGAGATGCACATTGGAAATATGCCCTACCAATTGGGGAAAGTTTTAGCATTTTTTGGGCCCTAAATCTACCATCTTGAGGCTGGAAATTAGGATTTAAGTTGTACTTGATTTTTTTCTATTTTTGGGCATTAGTTAATTTTAGTCTAATAGTTGCATTATGAGTTAGATATTTGAAATTACTCTAATTTACGAACATAGAAGATGCGTGTCAATTTCATACTGTCATGAATAAGCATGCAAATTCACTAAGAATAACAGTTCTAGTAAACTATTAAAAATAGTAAATTTTGCCACCTAGAGTAGATTTATTCAAAGTTAGTTAGGGTTTGCTTGGAAACTTGATTTAGGAGTTTTTTTCCTATTTAGGAAACATTGTAATTGATTATTCAATAATGAAGAAGGAGATCTATTTTCTTTTGGAGTTGATATTATTTGCAATAAATAAAGTAATATTTAGCATTTTCCATAATTAGCTAACATTCTCTTCATATTCATTAATTAATTAATTAGCCTTCCTATCATTAAAGATGTCAATTAATGACCTTTTGTTAATTAATATCCACTTCTACTTGGGTTAATTAATTATTATTAATTAATTACACTCGCAACTCTAAATCAATAAATTACCATTTATTGGATCAAATTCCTCTCTTACATCCTACAAATCATACTAATTTTCCTCTAATTAGCTTCTATAAGCTTACCTCTACCTATTAATTAATCACCTTTGATTAATTAAAACATCCCCCAACTCCCATGACTTACTAATGACAAATTAAACTCTTCTAAATCAAGATTACCTTTTATAAAGCAACCTTATCCATTCCTAATCTTGTTTTACCTTTATCCCACATTCATCAATTTTCTAGCCTTGCCTCTTTAGGAAATCTATATAAAGAACCCTCCTTCTTACCTTTCTTCTTGCACCATGCTTTGAATAGTGAAAGACTATAAGCATTTTGATCTTGAGCCATTCTCCATTGTTGGAAATAGCTTCTCCATCTTGCATCCTTTCACTCAAAATTGAGTAATATGGGAAGATCCAAAATGGCCTTGTAGCCATTCTTGGTGAGATTCCATTCTCAATCTTTGAGATCAAGTAATAATCCACTTTGATTGCTTATGTTCTTCATAGGTTCATAGTTTAAGTTAGCAATCATAGAGAGTAGGAAATAGCTTAGCATGTAGTTTCATTTATGCATTGAAGAAGCATTTCCTTTAAGCTCTTATCTTGATGGTTCATTGTTTAATTAGCATTTTATTTTGAAGCTATGTAGATATTAGTTTCAATTTATAGCTTAGTTAATAAAACATGAGCACATTTGGCACACTCCAGGTGGGACTTACTCCATTTTCCTTTGCACTTAATTTCAAGTTTTTGTAGTTAAGTTTCATTTTTGGTTACTAACCCTCTTTTACACATGTTGATCTAACTTGTTTTTCTTAACTTGTTTTGTTGAGTTTGCATGTGTTGAGTCTTCCTTGTAGGTATAAAGGAGGTGAAGTGCTGTCAAAATTGGAATTGATGGGAAAATTTCAAGATTTCTCCATGTTTTCATTTTTAGAGCTTACTTTTTCAACATTCTACATGCTAGTTTTGTCAATTTCTTGAAAATCTTAAATTCTTGAGCATGTAGGTTAGTGTTTGATAGTGTAAGTCTTATATTTACATATTAATGTGGTGGGTTGTTGTCAAAATTGAATCTTGGTGAATTTTTTCAAGATTTCATCATGTTTTCATTTTTAGAGCTTAAATTCTTGCTGAATTTCTTGAAAATTTCATGTAGGTTAGTGTTTGATGAGTCTTTATTTACATATTAATGTGGTATTTTCTAGAAAATTGAATCTTAAAAAATTTTTCATCATGTTTTCATTTTTAGAGCTTACTTTTTCATCATTCTACATGCTAGTTTTGCCAATTTCTTGAAAATCTTAAATTCTTGAGCATGTATGTTAATGTTTGATAGCGTTGAGTCTTCTATTCATATATTAATGTGATGGGTTGTTGTCAAAATTGAATCTTGGTTGGAAAATTTGACCATTTTGCAGATTAAGGGACATTTTTTTTTTGACATTTTTTGAGTGCATGTCAAGTGCATACCCATGAGCATAAGAGCATATGCGTAACCCATCTTCCGAAGGCCATAACTTTTTCTCCCGAACTCAAAATGACTCCATTTTTTTTTGCGTTGGAAAGGTATTAAAGTTAAATATGCAATGAAAACATAAATTTAGGATTTATACTTACAAAAATTGCAGGTTTTTCTTTTAGTTTAAAACTGGTCATTTTCTAACATGTCTAATGTTTTGATGAATGTTGTATTTCCATGCTTTACTTGATTTAGACCAAAGCATGTGTATGCTCTTATCTTAAACCTTTTGGTGATCTTGAGAATCAAAAACAACTTTTAATCTCTATCTTTTTAACATTGGGATTAAACTTGGAAATTTGATTATTCATTTTGCTTAAGGGAATGAACCTTTTACAAAGCATTTTTCAATGGTCCTTTGATTTGAAGTTTTCCATTTCTATATAGTTGGGATAAAGTTTGTGTATGCTCTTCTCTTGCACCTTAGGGTGATCTTGAGAATCAAAAGCAACTTTAGTCTTCATTTTATAACATTTGGTAAATTGGAAACTTCATCTTTCACTTTTGGTTTAAGGGAATGAACATTTATCAAGTTTTTGTATGGTTCATTGATTGCAAAGATTTTTCTTTACTTTTTAGTTGGATTATTTGTTGTGTATGCTCTTCTCTTGCATCCTTGGATGATCTTGAGAATCAAAAGTAACTCTTAATCCTCTTTTAAATAATGTGATTTTCTTGGAGAACTACTAACGCTTGAGTGCAGGACCTAAAAATGCTTGTCAAAGAAAGGAGTTTGAAACAAAATTAAACTACTAATATAGTTTTCATGTAGGTTTCCAAAAGGTGTTCAAGAAAACCACATCAAATTAAACAAGATAAAAACACACCACATTCAAAACACTATATTTGCAGGTTCGGATAAGGGTACGTCCGTCCGCTTAAAACTAGGACATAACCCCTTTGGCATAAGCCTTAAGCTACAACAATGGGGGTGGTCCTAGGAACCCCAAAGTAGTCCACACAAGAGGGAACCTTGTGGATGAAATGGGAAGTGCTTCACACAACCTACTTGACTAGTTGTTCCTTGTGAGTTAGCGTTACTAGTTGTCCATATGGCGACCCCAGTGATAGTACACATGGACACACTAGTTGCCCACTATGTGCTTGAAGGGGGTAAAGTAAAGCTGAGATACTCCCAAATTAGTCATTATGACTTTTTGGGTAAATCAAGCTCACTTAAGATAGCTTTGTAACACCTAGTTGAGAGAACCACCTAGGAAGATATCTTTGACCAGAGCCACTTTGACCATTTCAAAACAATTTTGAGTTAAGAGCCATTTTCATCATGAAACATGTGAAGCATTACTTTTTCTTAGTTTTTCACTTGCCTTAAGGTGAGGCAAAACTCTTCCAAAGTGAGGCCAACATTTTTCAACCCCAATTAATCTACTTCCTTCACTTTCTTTTGACACTTTTTGATCAAAAGAAGAGTGACTACCTTTGCATTATCAATTGATTGATTTTTCACCACTTTTTGTCCATTTACGCCCATCCATGTTTGTGGCTGGGTTGTTAAACATGTCTAAAGTGTGTGGAGACGTTTTTATATCATTGGTAGCCTTTTTGATCTTGATACCCAAGTCAAGATCATCATCATAGTTAGGCTTGGTTCATCACTTTGATTCTCCTTTGAATGGTTATCTTGTTTATATCGTGTCACTACAATTTTGGTATTTACGTCTTGTTTCTTGTAAACTTGACCTAAATACCTATATTGTAAGGTTACATTATATACACTTTAACAATTCCTAGGTATACTATCGCTTTAGTTTGATTTCAATTATTACCTCGATTTTGAAGAGTGTTAAGCATTACCACTTGTGTGTTATATCAATATCATCTTGATATCAATACCTTACTTTCTCGTAAATTTTGGTTAACATATCTTGGTGAAATTGTTGTGTCACCCACAATCATAATTGACACCCTTTGGAATATAGGTCTTGATTGATTCAAGCTCGCTTTTAGTATAATTTGTTTGGGGATCACATTAACTTCTTGTTATTACTTATGCCTTGTTCATTTCTTTGAACTTGACATAAGTGGTGACATTTTATTAATCATCTTGAAACACCAACTATCATTTGGAAATAGACTTAGGAAGTAATTCGATGATTGATTGGTTTAAAACAAACCTTGTGTGATTGTGTCTTGTGATTATTCATCATTTTGACTTATCCATTTATGACAATCACTTTGATCCATTAATCTTTATCATTCATTATTATTTGGTCATTGTTTATCACTTAAGTTTGAGTGGTGTTGTGTTTTGAGCTTGCATGATTGTTCCTTGCGATCATTCACCTTATAGACTTATATTTCTAAGGACAATCCTTTCGAGCCTTTGATTCTTTGCACTCACAACTTGTTGTCCAAACCTTGTTGGATTGTTGAAATTACGTTATCATGATGTATGTTTTTCTTAGCTTCCTTTTTGGAAAATCACACAAGCATCCCCATCTTTGTGAAATGTCTAGTTGGTTGTCGTTATGTTTCCCAAATCAACATGAAACCTTCTTCACTTTGAAGAAGTTTGATCATACAATTTAGGTCTAGACCTTTGAACCCAACACACGCCAAAAATGATTGATTATCGCAAGGTCCCTTATACATACGACAATAAGGAATCAAATTTTTGGTGTACAAATCAAAAGACACCCATCATGACCAAACCTCGTTTGGTTCTTCATGCTAGAGAACCCATTCGGGTAACTCATTCCCCACCTTCATCTCATAGTCGGTGGTATGGTTTGGACACTTCTGATCCAAATTATTATTCAAGTTCCCCCACTCTTCTTCTAATTCTAATCCAAACATTTCCTCTTCTTCTGAGGATTCCAATCCAAATATTTCCTCTGATCTTTTGATGATTCAGATCCAAACTACTATTCAAATTCATCTAATTTGACTCCTAAGTCATGGTCCTCCCCTTCTTCATTCAGACCTCATCTAATCATCACTCCTACAATCATGTTCTCCTCCTCTAAAGATTTGTGTCACCACAAATTATCTTCATCATTCATCTAATATGACTCCTACGTCATGGTCCTCCCTTTCTTCAGGACCCTTTTATCAGTCACCTCAACGATGTCTTCTTCCTTTGAAGATACGTGTGACTCCAAATCCCTCCAATCAAAAATCTAATACAATTCTTGAATCATGGTCCTCTCTTTCTTTGCAGACCCTTGTTATTATTCATCCAATATGATTCTTGAATCACGGTCCTCCCCTTCTTCACAGGACCTTCTTCATCAATCACCCCCATGAATTCTTCCTTCTTTGAAGATTCGTGTGACTCAAAGTTCTTCTATTCAAATGTCTGAATCGACCCATGCGTCACAATCTATAGACTTTGGACTTAATCCTACTAGTTTATAGATGATATACCATCATATAGGTAGGTCCACACCACCTTCTTCTACTCCCGAGACATCTAGCTACACATCTTCTTCATCCCCCACATCATCTTCTTCTATCAATCATCATCAAACATATTCTAAGTCTTCCACACCAAGTGAACTCTTTCTTCCAATCAACCCCTAGTGATCGATCAACAACTCATACCGATTGACCTCTTTCAGAATGAAGAAACAATCAAGGCATTTATAGGGGCACATGAAGATATTCCTTTAGAAGATTACGAACAAGGATTCTCTTTAGACTTTGATGCGCCCACATATTGTGAGGAAAAGGTTGATTCCTTTTATCAAGAAATAAAGGAAGAGCCTCAAATCATGCAACTTGATCCTCCTCTTATTCTTCCATCTTCACATTCTTCATTATGTGAGGAAACTCCTAGGTCTTGCATTGATCCATGGCCTATCTTCTCATCACCCAATCACTCTTTTTCTATCATAATTCCTCAATCAAAATCTCTTATGGGGTCAACACCAAGTAGCCCTTCATCTTCATCTAGGTGTGGGTCACCTTCTAGTAGCCCTCCCTCTGCTATTTGTGGGACATTTTTGAGTAGTCCACTATCTTATATTCTTGGGGCATGCCCAACTAGCCCCTTGTCTTCTATGTATGGATCACCCCGGTAGTCCATCATCTTCTATTCTTGGGCCACATCCTAGTAGCCCATCATCTTACATCTATGGGTCACATCCTAGTAGCCCTTCTTCTTCTATTCTTGGGCCACATCCTAGTAGCCCTTCATCTTCTATCTATGGGTCACGTCCTAGTAGCCCTTCTTCTTCTATTCTTGGGCCACATCCTAGCAGCCCTTCATCTTCTATCTATGGCTCACCTCCCAGTATCCCATCTTCTTCAATCCTTGGACCGTATCCTTTTCATCCATCACATTATTCTTCTACCAAAGATTGTGGCAAGCCCACTGCCATTCCTCTCATCAATTCTAAATGTCCACATTCTTCTCTCACTTCTGGGATCAGACAAGTCAAGCATTAGCTTATAAGAAACCCAGACATGTTCTTTATCAAGCCAAGATCAAAAATCCAAAGAGCTCCAAAGCTCCAAATCTACCAACAACTCAAATGATCATAAAATCCAAAATCAAACGTGATTCCAGAATGCACACCAACGTACCCATCAAGTATGGCGTAAAGTGCAAAAACCTATGGATAGGGAACTCAAACTCCCACATACAAAACCCATGTTTCAAAAAAATCACAAGTCATTTGTTGAGTGTGAACTCACCATGATCATCGAGATCGGGGATAATATCACTCTTGATAAACAAACACGCTTAGTCTCCCTTATCAAGGAAGTCACACACATCATTGTTGGATCCTATCATGCAGAGTGACATTATTGGTCCTAACTTCCAAAAAAAAAAATCTAAAAATCATAAAAATCATAAAACAATTCAAAAATACAAAAATGAGAAAACATTAAAACATTACAAAAATAAAATCAAAGGTACAAAGATCAAACATTGCAATCAGGTATTGTGTACACATGGATGTTCTTTCTTCCCTTTCTTTCATATTCATCTGCAAGTCATCTACCATTTTCATCCCTTCGATGTTATTGTGGTTAGCCTATTCGCACGCATTTTGTGACATTTATCTCTATGGTATCCATTTGACCTTGGTCTTTCATAACCTTGGTAAATTAAAGAACGAATGACCTCTTAGAGATCCTATCACAATTCACATCTAATAAACTTGTTGTGAAGAAATTTTGGGCGTATTTGTTGACACTATCCAATGTCCATCATCAATCACTTCCACATCCTTCCATCAAGCCATCAGTGGTTCTTAACCCCTTGTCAAACAAGAGAGCTGAAATAAGTTTTCAGAAAGCAAAAGAATCAAAATCAATCAATCAAAAAGCAAAAGCTAAAAGAAAAGCAAATTGATATATAACTCTCTCTTGGGGTATTTCCAATAATCTCTATCGGGCTATGGATGCCTGACTGGAAGTAGAGAAATGTTGTGATTAGAATCAAATGCATCTCCATCGGGGCTATGGATGCACTGATTGGCAGCGGAGCAATGTACGGATCTCCTTCCACAATCCATTCACAAATCACCTTTCAAACTAAATCATTCCTACACATTGGCTAGTGTCTTCACTTATTGTCTATCAACTCTTTCCTTCAAGAGGTAATTCATTTCCATGTGCACACATGGGATCTCGATGAGTAAAAATGATTAGTATGTTACCAAGTGTTACTTTTTGACCTTGTTCAAACTCTTTCTTTAACGCATGTCTTGTCTCATGATTTGTGCCTTGGGCTAATCACTTTTTCATCAACCGCCTTCTAAATATTTTCATAACATCCTTTTTTCTTCAAAAATCATTTAGAACATCCATGTGTATAGATGGCCTTTTTTATGTTTTTGGACACCTTTGTCCCCTTTAATAAATCAATCACCCACTTCCTTTCTATCATGTGTTTCTTGGCCAACTTATGTTGGGGGCATCCTTTCTCCCTCATGATTGAACCTATTTTATATATTGGCCTTGATCCCCTTCTATCTATGTGAAGAGTTTGTCTTTGAATACTCCCACCTAATCATTGGGGCATATCACATCTTCACTTTCTCGTATGCATGGCATTTTTCCCTTGTACATCCCATCTATCACTAGGGGCATCCACACTTTTTTTCTTCTTGTACATAGCTTCAGAAAACTATAGAAAATAAAAAAAATTCAAATATGTTTCTAAAAAATAAAAAACAATATAAATCATCCTAAAAAATCACTCTTTGGTTCTCACTTGAGCTTGTGTGTACGACTCATGGATCATCTTGATCTACCTCCATTAACAAAGTTGGTTTTGCTTACTATGTTTGTACTTTGGGGCACAATGAGTTGCTTGGTACTATTTCATAGTGCATGATTGCTTTTCATAGGACCCAAGTGTCCTCCGTTATTCCCCTTGCATGTATCCTTGCTTGGGGCACCATATTTTAACCCTTGTCATTAATTTGCACATGTCAAGAATCAAAGCTTGATAACAAAAACATTACATTATGTTTCTCTATCAGTTATCTTGTTTAATTTCTCGTATTGCATTGCATTATGTATGTTGTAGGGAGTTAGGCATCTTTTACTTTCTCGTATTGCATTGCATTTTGTATGTTGCATGGAGTTGGTGTTTTTAGCTATGGACATTTGTTTGTATATGGATTTTCATGTCATACTACACTTTTGTTCATTCTTTTTAATAAGGACCGATGACGTTGATCATAAGCAAAATGATGAAATAAAGTTGGTTTTTACATCGACAAGATGATAGCTATATCCATCTCTTTTCATCTTCATTTTTCTTCCATATCACTCTCCTTCTATCAACACTTTTCTTCAAAAGTAACTTGGGGCAATAGGGATCAATTCTTCTACTTCTATTATGTTCTTTCATCTTTTCGATCATCAATCACCCTCTTTCATCACCCCATCGACACTCGAGGGGGCATCCTTCATTCTATTAATTTTTTCTTCTATTTCTTCAAAAAAATATTTTTTTGTACTTGTCTACTATCTTTGAAGTGGCATCACTTACGCCACCCCAAAGAGGGGAAAATGTAGACACCTAAAATCCACTTACGCAACCTTTAATGCTAAGATTTCACTAATTATCCTCTTTCTCATCATTTCCATAATAATTAGCACTTTTCATTAATTAGCTAACATTCCTCTTCATATTCATTAATTAACGACCTTTCATTAATTAATTAGCCTTCCTATCATTAAAGATGTCAATTAATGACCTTTCGTTAATTAATATCCACTTCTACTTGGGTTAATTAATTATTATTAATTAATTACACTCATAACTCTAAATCAATAAATTACCATTTATTGGATCAAATTCCTCTCTTACATCCCACAAATCATACTAATTTTCCTCTAATTAGCTTCTATAAGCTTACCTCTACCTATTAATTAATCACCTTTGATTAATTAAAACATCCCCAACTCCCATGACTTACTAATGACAAATTAAACTCTTCTAAATCAAGATTACCTTTTATAAAGCAACCTTATCCATTCCTAATCTTGTTTTACCTTTATCCCACATTCATCAATTTTCTAGCCTTGCCTCTTCATGAAAGCTATATAAAGAACCCTCCTTCTTACCTTTCTTCTTGCACCATGCTTTGAATAGTGAAATACTATAAGCATTTTGATCTTGAGCCATTCTCCATTGTTGGAAATAGCTTCTCCATCTTGCATCCTTTCACTCAAAATTGAGTAATATGGGAAGATCCAAAATGGCCTTGTAGCCATTCTTGGTGAGATTCCATTCTCAATCTTTGAGATCAAGTAATAATCCACTTTGATTGCTTATGTTCTTCATAGGTTCATAGTTTAAGTTAGCAATCATAGAGAGTAGGAAATAGCTTAGCATGTAGTTTCATTTATGCATTGAAGAAGCATTTCCTTTAAGCTCTTATCTTGATGGTTCATTGTTTAATTAGCATTTGTTTTTGAAGCTATGTAGATATTAGTTTCAATTTATATCTTAGTTAATAAAACATAGCACAACTATTATTAGGAGTGGAAGGTTGACAAATTGTTTCTTCACTCCTCTTAAGGTATCAACTAGAAACAAAACAAATACCTCTTCTCTTTCTCGCTCACTTAGGTTCCAGAGGTGATTGTTGATCTTGGGCACTTTGAGGCTCTCCATCATGCTTAGAAGAAAGCATGACTGGTTGTGGCTTCTCATTTATCTCCAATGAAGCCAAGTATCCGATTGGGCAAGGTCTGATCTGATGTGTGTGCCCATTGTTTTGAATTTCAACTCCAAGAATAGAGTCTTCTTGCAGATCTTCTTGGATGGATGGTGTGAGAGGGATGATGAAATCCTCTTTCCCTTTCTTTGTAGTAGGTGTGGCTTTTAGAAGATCAAAATCTTCAAACTTTGATTCAAGAGGCATGTTGTAAACTGCAGGTTGTGTTTACACACTCTCTTCCATGACATCATGTTCTTTTGGTCAAGGATGAATGATGGGGGAGAAACTTGCAATTTCAAATGGCTCCTCCTTATCAAAACATTATTTTAAGTCTGATAGGAAATCAAACTCTTCGTTGTCCTATTGTAGCAAGGTCTCTCCCTCTTGCATGGTGATCTTAAAATCTTCATTATTTTCACCATATGAAGCTTCATCTTCAAACATGAAGCTAGTGAGTTCAAAATCTTCCAAAAAATCAGAATTTTGGAGAGGTTGAATGGGAGAGAGATCTGTAATCTCTTGTGCAACCGGCTCATGATTCAGTGCCTCTGAATCTATTTTGGTCACCTCCATATGCTCCTCTTTAACTGGACTTGGAGCTGATTGTTCTTCTTCCTTCATGGATTCATCAATCAAATCAGGCCCTTCAAATGAAAGAAAAAAATCTTCAATGATGCTTTCTTCATCAAGTGGCTTCAACTCTGATTTGATCTCTTCCACTGCTCCTCTTCAATGGGACTTGGAGCTGGTTGTTCTTCCTCTCTCTTAACTAGTTGTGCAGCTTGGATTAGATCAACATCCTCTTTAGACAAAGTGTCATTATGGACACTGCATTCAAGGAAAATAGATTTTGATCTTCTCCTTCTTCTGCTACAAACTAAACCCTAGCCACCACTGGCTCTTCAACCTTAACCTCCTCTGTTGGCTTAACCATCAAGGGATCTTTGTAATCCAAAATTTGAGAGCCAAGCTGACCAAGGATTCTAATATTTTCTTCTTTGTTTGGCTCTTCTTCATGTTCTCTTGGCTAGTTGTTTGATTTTCATCTTCCCAACATGGATTTGGGGATGTAAGAGGAGGGGTAGGTTGGGATTTAACCAATTTTGTTATTTTTGTGGTGGAGAGGGAAGTGGAACTTCTTGTTTGTTTGGAGGGAATGACTACTTGGAAGGGAAAAGGGAAGAATAATTAAGATGAGATGGAAGATTAGGATATGGAGAAGGGAAATCAACACTTGGGGCAACAAGTGAGGGGATTGACTCTTGATCACAACTGAAATGATAAAGCTTGAGAAAGAGAAAATGAAGGACAAGGAGCTGGTGACTGACTTACCCATTGACAAGGTTGTCTCACTTTACTCATATGCCTCAATATCCTCAATCCACTGTGTGCAAAGTTGAGGCATCATTTCAGCCATGAAGTCAAGATTATCCTCAGGGCTATAATGTCTTGGCATGGGGCCGAACCATGGACAAGGTGCCTTATAGCCAATTTTTAATGCTTTCATCTAAGATGTGGCCCTTGATTGGACCATGTGTGCCTCCATTTTTGAATCTTCTCCTGTAAATCAACATTCTCAATGTAGTTGATTTCACTACATGCATACCCTAGTTCCTGATAATCTCCATATCCAAACTAGTTTTGGCACTACTCATATGGGTAAGAATGATTATTCTAGATCTAATCATAATGTTGATCTGGAGGAGTTGTGAAATACATTGGAGCTTGACCGCACTCACTGCTGCAAGTGTGAATTCCAAGATGGAAATGAAGTCATGATTGCACAACTTCATGGGATGGAAGAAATGAAATATGTGGAAAGAAGAATGGATGAAAATGGATGGGAGAAGGTATGTAACTTAGAGGATGGGTTGTTGACCAGATGGAGTTGCTAGATGTGCTTTGCATGTGCCTCCAAAGGTTGAATCTCACCAAGAACACATCAAATTGATGAAATGAAGTGGTAAGGTGATTCAAACCTGTCCCATGGGTGTGCCAAAACTGTTAGTGCAAAATCACAGCACCCCCGAAATGGCTTGGTTTTGTGTGGGGCATTTGGTGTGATTTGTATAACATTGACCATCTATCAAGCTATGGGACTTGTAAACCTAAAATGGATCTCTTGAGAAAAGTCTAGTTCTTGTTCCTAAAATACCTGCCACAATCTACTCTAATGTAGGAAAAACTAATCTATCCTAATCTAACCATTCTAAGGAACTAGAGAGAAAGAGAGTGAAAGAGATCCTACACTAAAGCGGTGATACACTAGAAAAGGAAAGAGGCAAGATACTCTCTGAGGGAAGATGAAACAAGAAAAAGGAGATGAGGGAGGTCAGACAGAAGTGACACATACCTAGATCCTAATCCACCATCAAAACTCCATGAAACACAACATCCTGCACCTGAATGTGAAATACATGCATAGGAAGAAAACACGAAATGGAGAGGCATAGAGAAACAACAAAACAATGCAAAGGATTGAAGAACACCACAAAAACATGATTTTATTGCTCTATAAGGTGTACAAACCATTATATTAATGCTCAGAGGCACAAATATGCTTGTTAGGAGTAGGAGAAGGCTTACAACTCAAATGGAGTTGGGAATTTTTTTTATAGAGTTTCCTGGACATCCCAAAGATGTCTCCACTTTTCAAATGAGAAGTGTTTACAATAGATAGAAGTTTGAGGTGAGAGAGAAAGAAAAAAAAAATAGATTCTACTCTAAAATATCAACCACCAACCATCAATTCCCTACAAATCCTCCTACAATCTATCAATTCTGGTTCCCCATGTCTGTTTGGCATGTTGGAGAAGGAAGAATGGCGGATCAAATCAAATCACGGGTAATTAAAGCAATCGAGATCATACATCAATGGCATAAAAGATGTTTTCCTATTTTTCACTCACCAAATCCTACTAAAAATAATAATTTATACTTCCATGGTGTAGAGGAGGTTGAGATATTTCCAATGGTACCAATTTTTGAATTTCGAGCACTGGATCGAAATATATGCCCATTTGAATATTTGAATCGAATCCATACAAAAATGGTGAAAAACTAGTTTTGCAAAATGGATCCATGGGCCCAAAATTACTATTTGTGCCTTTTGCACAAAAATTAAAAATTACAAAATTTCTCCACAGCCCCGTAAGCCCACAACTTCACATTTTTCATTTGGCGAACAAACCTCCTCGGGCTCGTGGGCCCGCACTTGCAAACTATGCCATTTGCAAAAGTTGCAAAATTTCCAAAGTTTCCTCAACAACCCACTTCCCCGTAGCTGACAAAGGCCTGACACATGGCTTCTTTGAGAGCATCGTGCAGGTGAAAATTACTTTTATACTTTTACACTTTTCAAAACAAAATCCAAAATTCCAAAGTTCCTTCGACGACCCACCTTCTGCTTTGACTTGAAACATGGCCACGTGTCCCTTTACGTGCCTTAGGCAATTGTTTTTCTTCATTCGGCGTAAGGATCCTCCACGGGATCGTGGGCCCGAAATTGTAAATTTCACTTTTTAGTGAAAAGTGCAAAGTGCCAAGATGTCTCCCTAGACCCGTTGGTCCACAATCTTCCCTTTGGCGAAAAGTCTTCCCCAAGCCCACCGCCCACTTTTGGCAAAAACTCCTTCCAAGGCTCGCCCCCCATAACTTCATGCAAAACATAAGGAGTTAGAAGGAATTATTTATATCTATAGAAAGGGGAATAAATTTCCTATCTAATGGAAATGTTTTCAAGGGACCTTAAGTGCTTAAAATATATAAAAATCTAGATTGAAGCACACAAAAAGGGGAAAATGGTGTTAGTTGACCAAAAATAAGTGTGAGCTTATTTTGGTCAACAATAACTTCACAAGATTTCCCTCGGTGGTATGGTGTTGTATGACATTTCCATTTTCATGCTTCCACCCACACTATCTTCCCACTTTCTTAATAATAACATCCCCATTTGGCAGATGACGAGTCCATAATAACCACATTCAGGTTAAGCACTTTCTGGAAAAGATGCTAACCGCACTACTAATCCCTTGACATACCCAACTATTGGCACTTCTCTTGAATCCATAGCAGCACATTTCCCAAAATCTGATTTTACCTTGATATTTAATGCATTCATGACCTCAAGAGGCATTACATTACATGAGGCTCCTGAATCAAACATGTAGTTATGTACTAGCCTATCTTTAATAATCAAAGTGGTAAAAAATGGATCCACATTAAGTTGAGATTCAACCAGAGAAGTTCCCAAATAAACCTCAGGTGATTCTCCTGGTTCCTCCAATACTTGTGGTATTTCTAATTTTGCAATAATAGGAGGAACCTCTACATTTTTCACACTTTTTCCCTAGGTAATTTTCTCTTCTTTACATCCCAAATATTCAAATGCCCTTTTCCTATGCTCAGAATTCTAAGTAATTCAACAATGGGAACAATGAATTTGATTTGGCTTAATATTTGGGCTATGTCACAAGGAATATATTTGGGTAGGGCAGTATTAGGAGGGAGATTCACAACTTCTTCTGATAGTATGGGAGTTTTCACAGTCTGGGCATGGGCAGGAGTACTAGTTCTATTTGGGGAAACTAGGCCTTTTAGATGTATCTTTTTTAGGAAGGTCCTTTGGGATATTGGTAAGAACTAGAATTTTTGGCTTGGCTTGTGGCCCTACCCCTTTGAAAACCTTTCTTCTAGTATTATGTTCCTTATCTTGAGAAACTACTACATTCATCAACAGCTGTCATCTTCTTCTGAAGGAATTCCTCCATCATATTTTTAATCATCAATGCCCTCAAGAATTCAAAATCATGATTAGGAAAATCAAATGTTTATACCATATCAATTTCAAAATCATTAATGGGAGGAAGAGGCAATACCCGGTGAACACAATCCCAAAAATCTTTAGCATTTCTAGCACTTATCAACTCAGTTGAGGTTGCCCCCTGCTTGCGAGTTCGCAGGGCTCTCCATCATGCACAGATCATCATATGTCTCATCATCATTATCTTCCTCAACTTCCTGATCTACATCACATGGGGAATGTGGTAAGAAACACCTATCACACCACTTAATAACATGGGCCTCTTCCATGGTAGAAATCCTAGTAGTCAAAAAGATCGGAACCAATCTATTTTCTTGGGGTTGAGGTTGTTTATTTCCTGATCCCATGGGCCCTTTTCCTCTGTCATCGATCTATGATCACCTCTAAGATGATTTCCAAATCTCTCCTGACCTTGTGGCTTGTGTTGACCTTGGAATCTCTGTCCTAACCCCTTTTCTTCTCTGGATAATTTATAAGATGTCTCTTTACTTCTCACCAAAGTTTTTACAACCTCTTCCAGATCCATAGCCTTACTTGACCGAGGCTTTTCCGGATTGATTAACTTGACACCCTCTCTCTTGGAGGCTTTCCAACTATTTTTAAGGTATTTTCTATTTTAAGGCCATGGTGAAAGTCTCTTTCAATGTTTTCGAGTTCTTATCTCTTAAGTAATAAGTAGTCTTTTTATCAAAAGCATCGAATATTTTATCAAACAAGACTCATCACTTGGTCTTAGGATTATAGGTAGCCTATTCAATATTTTCTTGAACTGAGTATTAAATAATGGATAGATTCATTTGGATTCTTCTTTATATTTCCAAATTTAGATAAAAGGAACCTGGGGTCTATCTTATCCCCATATTACAATCTAAATAAATTTTTCATCTCAATCCATGAACCTATTGAATTATCTGGTAAAGCCTTGTACCGATCCACGTGCATCCTCCTCAAGAGTATGAATAAATAGTTTTATATACACATTTTCAAACTCAATTTCAAAATATTCCATCATATTGACAAAGATTATTAAATGGTGGCCATCGGTGATGGCATTATTCCCTTGAAATTTTTCAACCTATTTCTAACATCTTGTGGCACCATATTAGGATATACATCCATACCTCTCGAAATCTATAGGTCCAAAAGTGTTGAAAACAAAAGGATGTCTGGGTGGAGGATGAGCCATATTGCCTTGAGGAGGTGATCTTCTAGGAGAATCAAAATAATAAGGGACAAGGGGTATATGGGGCACATGAGTATAACTCTCAAAGTAAATATACTCTAATGACTCTTTTATTGGAAAACCCTATCAACCTTGGAAGAAACAGGGGAAAAATGAGAGGCACACTTTTTAGACACAAATGATGGCCCCTCTCTAGTTGGAGAACTCAAATTTATATAAATATTACTTGGTTCGAATCACTTGAATACGTATGGTAATCTTCAACCACATATTGATCACCTTTCAGAATTGATATCTCCTTTTTTTATTCTTGATTTCCAACAACTTTCTAGACTTGTTTTCCTTCTGAATTTGCTTTTCCTAGTTCTAGAAATAACTTTTTAGTAGGATCCCTAGTGAAGAAAGACATTCTTCCCTCCATCTTTGTAAATATCGATGAAAAATTTCACTTGACACAGGTTAAGACACTGGTAATCATCAAAATTTCAATTCAACATAGAGTTGCCACTAAGGATTTTCACCTTAGTTGTGCAGATGCACTATAAGTAACTTTCCAAGTGTCTATCAATGCTTAATTTCTACAAAGCTTAATAGATCTAACCTTCCTTTACCACATTTATCACTATTGATGCATATTTAGTGTAATAACCACTAAAAGCGGAAATACTACACAACAAACTTGTAATCTTGCCCAAATATTACAAATCTCAACAAAAGATGACATTTAAACAATTTATTTGTACTTAAACCATGTAAGAAGCATTACCAGGATCGTCATGTGTATGCATTTATAAAAATAGTCCCCAAAAACGGTGCGATCGGTGTTTTTGTCGCTCAAATAAGTCCTGGTGTTCAAATAATCCCAGCGGCGACACACATTTGGGTGTTGTTGCCGCATAAATAGGTCCCGGTGTTCAAATAATCCTCTACAATTCAAATAATCCCGACAACGGTGCCACTTCGGTGTTGGTACCCAAATTGATTCTCCCTTGGGTGCTGAGCAGCATCATGGATTCAAAGCAGATGCTTTGAGACAGAAAAATCATAATATAAGTCATTTTGTAGCCGGGGAGGGGATTCAACTGACTCTTTGTCACTCAGGCATTGGAGAAATGGATAACACCGTATTAAAGGATTTGATCTATCCTTACTACTTTAGGCTGTGCCTTCACAGGTGAGAGGACCCGTTTTGTAACCTATATTGATGAAGGATATCAATAGATCCTTCTTTGCACAACTTTGAGGAAAACCTTGAGAAAATATGATCAATACAACACAATCTAACTCTCACAAGTTGTCACTCTAGATAATGGAGATATTTTCTAGACAAGGTTTAGGTTACTAAAGACAATAATTGAATCCTGATTGTCTCTGCATATTTTGGCAATGGAAATTGTTAAACCTTTGTGGATACATAGTACAAAAAGGGGTAGTTCATGTAGGATTTATCATTTGAGAAATTTTTGATGGGAAGTTAAGCAAGATATAGTTGATTATACCAAATCTTTGAGAACCTTTACAAATCTTGGAAAAATCACAGACAAAATTCTTCAAAATAGCCAAAATATTCCTTCAACTAGAAGGTGTGTATCAATGGAGGCCTAGAGATGCATGGTTTCATACACTATTCAAGAACTCAACATAAAGGCTCATGTTAAAGACTCAATTAAACGTTGAAATTCCCGATTTGTCATGCCTAAAATATACTCATAGACTTACAAACAATATTTTTGACCTACTTTGAAAGTAGAGTGATTTTAAATTATTTATTTAATTACAAGATGAAATCTCTTCTCATCATGAAATTACAAATGTGAGAATACTACCACAAGGATGATATCTTGTGTTTAAGAGGGATTTCAACATAAGATTGCAACAGAATAAGAAAAACTATTTGAAAACATTCGAAATAAGATAAAACACAATTGTGCTCATGATCAACAAAAATTTATTTCAAGGTTCATTAGATTCATCAACAGGGGAGATTTTCTTTAACAATCTCAGAGTTTTTCAATGGCTATACACTTGTAACCATCTTGACGTGATTAAATCTAAAACATAGGAAAATAAACAGGTTTCTCACGGTATCTCGAGAAAATGGGTTCTCTCAAAATTTCTCAGAAAAGTTAACCCCCTTGACCACTTTTGCATGACTAATTCATGCCTTTTATAGTACTCAATTTACATCAAATATTTTCCCCAAAAAAACAAGAATATTATGAGGAATACTTTATTTGTTACAGATTTGTTCTAGAAAGTGATATTTAACAAATTTACACCCAAAAGTTGCCAGGTGTACAAAAGATAA
The DNA here is from genome assembly GCA_018340775.1 of Taxus wallichiana var. yunnanensis. Taxonomy (NCBI): domain Eukaryota; kingdom Viridiplantae; phylum Streptophyta; class Pinopsida; order Cupressales; family Taxaceae; genus Taxus; species Taxus wallichiana. Next base: position 714,224,506 of record CM031238.1, read on the forward strand.
GCTTTTCAATTATTTCCACCGGTTGTTTTTAATAGGGCGTACGGTTGTCACTTCTAGAAAATTATTTGGAGCATTCCCTCCTGATTCTGAAAACATGATGCACACACAAAAAAGAGGAAGAATGCGTGTAATCTGTTGATCATCCTTTGTGCCTATAGCTTCCTTCTCTTCATCCTTTTCCTCTGCATCTTGCTCTGCTTCATCCTGGTGGTTTTCTGCAGGTGCCGAGCAATTCTGATTCAAAACAACAACTTTCACACTTCTCGGTTCACAAATTGAGCTCCACAACAATTCCAATTGCACTTCACTGATAAAAATGACAAGAGACCATGAAATTAACAATAAAAGATGAAATGCATTTGAATCTCTTGAGGTCCTAGAGCGTTAATGGCGGCAGAACTAAATGCCTTGTATCTCAACCGTTAATTATTCTTTTCTCAACTTCAATTTGAGCCATCCACGTGGAAAATATTTTAGTTGAATCGGGCTGGGGTGCTTTTCACATTTTGTATAACTTAAAGAAATTGTGCATTTTTGGACATTTTCCCCTCCCCTCCACTTTTGATATGGGTTCAACATGTGGCTTTACCCGAGACAATGGGGTCATACTCACTTTATAACTTTACTCCTTTTCACAAAAAAGCCAAAATTTCCAAAGTGCTCTAGCGACCCACCTCCCCGCCTTGACTTTTCAATGCTGACTCAAACATGTGACATTATTTGGTCCCCAGTGGAATCATGGATCATTTTATAACTTTTCTCCTTTTCAAAAAATGCCAAAAGCTTGAAAATGCTCCTGACCCACCTCCCCACTTTGAATTTTCAATGTTGACTCAACACATGGCTTTATCTAGTCCCCAATGGAGTCGCGGCTCATTTTATAACTTTTACTCCATTTCAAAAACAAAGCTAAAATCTTCAAAGTGCTCCGACGATCCGCCTCTCGCCTTTGACTTTTCAAACCACCACGTGTCCTTTTGTGGGCCTTAGGCATTCCTTTTACATTTTCATTCCTTTCACCATAGTGCCTCAAAATTCCAAAAGGGTCCTCCTTCCCCCAACCTCTCTTCTTATGACACGTGCACATCTTTGGGGTTAAAGTAAGAATTTTACTTTCCACTTCATATTTTTGAATAGCCAATAACAAATTACGAACCACGGACCAACTCGACATTTTTTGCAAAAGTGACAAAAAGTGACAAGTTCACCAAATAGACCTGCCATGCCATGTCCAATCAAAGAAGACCACGTATCCACAGGCGTTGGGATAAAATTTGACAGGGAAAACATGACCGTGGAAAAATAAAAAGAAGGGGAAACTCCAACATTCACTCCCAAATTACAAACTGGTCCGCACGGAAAGAAACCATAAACAATACCATGCACGACATGATCCACGACCATAGAAAAGGATTTGATGACAACAACCTGATAAAGATAATACTTCATGCATCCACATAGGGAGACAAAAAGACTTCAAACCACACAGATGAAAATTCTAAATGAAAAGGGCAAGGATAAAAATGAGCACCAACACCACATTCATACAATATTTCAACACTCAAACATATTTTTGAAAACAAGATCAACAAGAGCAGTTTTGCATTTTTTTCCAAAACAAACACAAAATGAGATTCACATTTTCATCACAATAAAAAAGGCTTAATAGTAAGCCAAATGGAGAAAAGAACATGGAGTCTTCTCCTTATGCCTCCCATGTGGGAAGAGGGTCCGAGCAATACCTCCAAAGTGCACTTTCACCATTATACACAACGCCTTATTTCTCCCCTTTCAAATTAAAGACTAATATATAAACCCTTTTACCATCACATAGGTGGAGCACCTCTCCCACGCTCCTTCATGTTTTCCTCACTAACTCCCTTTTTCCTCCACAAAAATAACTCCATTTCCTTCTCCCACACCACTCCTAAAGGAAAGCTACCCATCCCAACATAATGCATTCACAACACACATAACATACACTCAAAATAAATTTCACAAATTTCACAACTACACACATATATAAGAGGAGAAACAATCAATGAAAATACTACCTATCCATTTATCTTCAAAAATATTCACACAAAAAGCTTCAATCACCTTCAATCCAAGAAAAATCTCAAAATACAAACTCCCAAGCTCTAAGTAAGCAATCCAAGCCCAAATTCCAAAAGTGCAAGTGTATAAAATGAGAGAAGTAACCCTCAATTACTCCAAATTCACTTCAATAAATAGAAAAGGAGGTGAGGATGATGAGGTGGCTTCATGTAGGGTGTTACTTCATCATTCATCAATTCCAACTCAATAAGTCAACACATACAGAAAAAAGCTAATAAATGAATAAGTAAGGCTATGACATGCACAAGTGTACACTCCAACATGCACTCCATACCCTCTATAGAAATATTAAATGAGGTAAGTAGAAAAGTTAATTTATCTACTCTTTTCACTCAAAAATGCATTAAAAATGCTAAAACTAACTCCATATTTCATAAGTATGGTTGGTGGATGACTTTGAGAAGCAAGGGACAAGGTTAACTTGTCCCACAAGTCTCAAAAAGTGGTCTCTAAGGGAAAATTCAAGATCGGGAAGGAAGCAAGAGTACAAACTTAAAAATGCAATTAATTCCATTCAACATCAAGAAAATATCAAGGACCATCTACCCTACTTAATGCCTAATTGTCACATCTTCTTTTTAGTTTACAATTAAGTTAAATTAATTAATTAAAAGCATATTAACAAGTACTAATAAAGTGACTAGATTTTAAAAATAATTAGATACATGCACCAAAAAATAAATAACCAAAATTAAAAGAGGGAAACATCACAACCCATGGCCACACACATGAGGTCACCCCCATGGGAAACCTCCTAACCAAGCATAAGAATTAAACAACTTACACACAAAACACAAATTTCATGTCAAATTGGCCTTGTTGAAAACACTCAACATTCTTCTAAGGTTGGTCCCCTATCCCCTTTCGGTGTATAATGATATCATTTTCCTACGAATCACCAACAATAATACCTTTCTAGCCTCAAGGATGCATTAAGAACATCGTGAAATAACTCATACATATCCATCAATAATCATCATCAAAATTAAGCAATTCTATCAACTGTCTAAAATTTCTAAATAATTCAATTCTACCATTTTACTAACATCAATGAGATCACAAGACTAATACGAACATCCAAACATAGGAAATGCATCACAAATATAATGTGTCAGTATAAATTTAGAACAATGAAATCAACATGTATAAAACTGTCCACCAGTGTCAACTAGCATATCATAATGTAAAATATGAATCACAACATATCGATAATCCAAATGTCTATATAGTCCATCCCTTGTCATCAAAATGCAACAATAATATCCATTTACAAATTTTTGCTAATCAAAATATAATAATCATAATGTCAATATCTCTAATCAACAATAATCAAGATCATAGTAAAATAAGTGCCAAGAGGAATGGGCATTACACCCCCTCCCCTTAGACTTGACTTCCTCTTGGAAGTCACATAAATAGGTAGGGAAACAAAGCATATAAACCTTAAGAATAACATCTACGAGGCTAACCAAGTTATAACATAGAACGTTTAAACAATAAACTAGAAATAAAAGACTTCCACTTAGGTTGAATTACACTACAATGTACATTATATTAGACTAGATTAACAACTACCAATCACGAACTTCATTTTTACACGAGAAACCACACTTTCTTAAAGAAAAAACAAATTCAGGATCACACAAAATGAGCCTTAACAATAAAGAAAGCATATAATTTTAACAAAAGTGTTTACAAGGATGCAGATTATCCATTGGAAGTACTCTATATAATTAAGAAGAACTCACTTAATTGTACATAGAAATACTAAGAAAAATATTTTCCACAAGGTTCCCATAACTTGAATCTTGTACTCAAATATCGTAATACTCAACTACTAATCTGGAATTAGAAACCCCAATCAATTAGACAACATCTATTTTTTTATTAGTGATAGACGATCTTTACTCATACTATCATATCGACATAGGAGATACTATTCACTCTATAAACAAACAAAAATTCTTAATTTTAAGTCCTCCCTAGCTCAAAATGATCTTAAAATGATCACAACTTAATACTATATCACATAGGAACACTCAAGCGAGTAAGGAGAAAATAGGCAACAAGAGAGGTTTAACTAACAATTTGTGAGAGCAACACATAAAACTTTCATGTAGACACTTACGGAGATAACTTGCCCCTTCTTCTCCCCAAAAATGATGGGAAATGTCATGTTTGTGAGGCAAAAATAGAGGAGAGAGAATAGAGATTAGTTATCTCTTATTATTCTCTCTCCTCTATTTTTGCCTCACAACTGTATCATAGCACCAAATTCTCTTCCTATGCGTGGAAGGAGTCAGTGTGAAGTATGGCTTTATCTTCAGCAAATGTTTTTAACTTGGAGATTTGAAGGAAGAATCGTTTTCCTACTACTACGTGGAAGAATTGCAGAGGAGTGGCATACATGTAATTACATGAATACTTGCATACAAATAGTGTGAATTTTGGTGTGTGTCACTTACTACTGCGTGGAGGAACAAACCAATTACTCTGCATGAATGTTTAAAAGCCCCTCAACATAAAAAATGTGGTGTCTTGACTGACATGATAAAAGTTCTTGATTATTCACTTGCATGGAGTTAGCACTTGTGTGGAAGTGGGTTAGACTAGAAATTGGGTGGAGGTAAATTTTCTTTGGATCTTGCGTTGAAGAGACTGCATGCATTGAAATATCCAAGTTTGTTTTGTCTTTATTAAGACTTGCATTGAGATATATACTTGTGTGGAGATTTTCTCCACATGCAGCCATCAAAATCTTCCTCCCTTTTCCACATAAAGCCAACAACAAAGTCTCGTGTGGAGAAATAAAGGTATATGCTCGGAAGAAACAAATTCTACGTGAAAAAGTAACTTTTGTACTACGTGTGAAGAACTACGCCAACATCATTTAAGGTGAAATGTTGAGGTGGATAAAAATTGATGTATGGGAGTGTATGTTGAGGAGTCTTTCACTAATTGTTGGATGTGTTGTTCTTGTAGATGTTTGGAGGAGAAACAGAGATCATTATTTCTTGCAAGATCTCCATTTATCTTTATGTGAGGACCATTATTTATTACGTATAATCAATTCCTTGTTGGGTAAAGTTAAAATATACCCGTGTGGAAATAAAAAAATAAGGCTATATATATTTCTGGTGAAGAAGCCTCTAAAACAGTGTCAAAGCATCTCTCGATAGCCAACACCGAATGATGAGCGTGTCGACACAATTAAGGCTGATAAAAGCCCTAACATAAAATCGCAAGTCATAGAACACCATCCAAAATATTCTCGAGAGCTCCGGGTTCTACTTTTCCTTGCTTAAGCACAAGAATCAAAACACCGACAACCTTGTCTTTGATGAACTGGTTCACAAAGGACTCTTGGACTATTTCCTTTTCAACGTCAGCTTCCAAGAAAAGTGAGTGTGGGAAGAATTAGAAGCTAGGTACAACACCAACTGTGAAGACAAACAAGAATTACCCACAAAGCATCGCCATCTCTTAGCACGTGAGAATCGAGAGCATCTACGACCCAAAGATACTTCTCATCAGTGATTAAAAGTTGTAATAACTCTTGAAATAAATAAATAATTTTTTTTTATTACGATGTCTACTCTAAGTTGCTTCTTTTCGATGCTCAATTACTTAAAGGGCCCAATTTTGTGGCCTAGAAAAAAATGAGGACAATCCTTCAATTTGAAGGATTATGGGGCATTGTCATAGGGTATGTGACCACTCCCACAACCCCTGATGAATTAATAAAGTATGAGATGGCTAGTGCCAAATCCTTGATGTTGATAATGCTTAGTATCAGTGATGATGTGCAATGCATGTTCGGAATATGGAGAAACCAAAGGAAGCCTGGGACAAGCTGACAACAATTTATGAAGCCAAAAATCAGACTAAGATCCTCCATATTCAATCAAAGCTACACACCCTCTCTATGAGGTCAGATGAGAAAGTTGAGGAGTTCTTATGTCACGTGGCTGAGCTGCGATCGGAGTTATTAGCACTCGGTGAAATGGTGGATGAAAAAATTCTTGTACCAATCACCTTGAGAGCACTCCCTTCTCAATTTCGAGTGTTCGTTATGACACTAAATGTATCTAAACAAATAGTGGCATTTGAAGAACTTGTGAATTTTCTACAATAGGAAGAGGCCATCAATTCATCCCAAGAGGAGACTTAGGATAAAGCCCTATTCTCAAAGCCATACCATGGCCAAAAGAATCGGAAGGGTCCCCTAGAGAAGCCAAATCAAGCACAACCAAAACAACAATAGAAAGATCAAAAGTCAAAGAGGTGGTGTCACATTTGCAAAACCAACACTCATGAAATTGATCACTTTGCTGGTACAATAGCTTGAAACAAGGATCTTCAAGTCAAAAAAGCACATCAGGGCATGAAGATTTTCAAAAGTCCAAATGATATCCCCACTAGAGAAAGCACAAGGGACATCTCGCAGCCCAACAAGATAACGAAGAGACCTTAGAAGGAGCCCATTCTGGTAAGAACCTTGTGCTCATCTCTCGAATTCACAGTCCATGAAGAGAGTTTGGATGATAGACTCCGTGTAAGTAAGCACATGTTAGGTGACAAGGAGCTATTTTATTCACTTGATGAACAACCCACTAGAGATCGGGTATGGATAGCAGATGACAAAGAGTACGTTGCGAAAAAGGATAGGTAGAGTCACCATCCCTCTGGGACCACAAAAATATACGCTTACAAAGGTAATATATGTTCCTGGATTAACTAGCAACCTCACATTAACTCGGCTATTGAATCATCACTTGAAGGTAGAATTTCTTGTCAAAATGACATCAAATAACGTTTGATCTCACAAAAAGGTAATATCATTTCTAGAGCATTTCTAAAAGATAAGTTATTTTCTTTAGATACTGTTTCATCTTCTGCAATAGCTTTATCTGCATCAACAATACACTCTACTGCACTCTGGCATTTTAGATATGGACACTTGTCGGCTAGTTCATTACATTAGATGAGTTCAAAAGAAATGGTTCATGGACTACCCAAATTGTCCAGTGCCTTGCCTATTTTCCCCGGTTGTCTTACCGAAAAACAACATAGGAATCCGTTTCAGAGTCAAGCACCTTCCATGCCAAGAAACTTCTAGAGGTAGTTCATGCTTGATATGAATGGTCCACTTCTGCTTTGTTTTCGGGATACAAGTACTTCCAACCTGTTCGTGGATGACCACTCCCGCAATATGTTGGTGTTTTTTTTTAAGAAGAAAAGTTAGGCTCTTCAACATTTCCATAATTTCTATCATCGTGTTGTGAAAGAGACCAGACAACAACTTCTTCTACTTCACTCAGATCGAGGGGGTAATTCACATTAAAGAATTTCATGGCATTCTGAAACAACAAGGCATAAAGTAGAACTTGACTGCTCCTACACATGCCCAAAAAATGGAATTGTTGAGCATCACAATCACACAGTGATGGATATGGCTCACTATATGCTATCAACAACAAAGCTAGAAGAATGCTATTGGGCTGAAGCATTACAGACAACTTTATATCTTCTCAACAGGGCACCGACAAAGATTCTACAAAATAAAATGCTAGAAGAGGTATGGAATGGTAGAAAGCCATCAATTTCTCATTTGTGAGTATTTGGTTGCACAACATACATGTATGTCCCTTCTCAGAAGAGAAATAAGGTTAAGCCAAAGACACTCCCATGTATCCTACTTGGCTACAACACTACCTCGAAGGCATACCGTCTCATGGATCCTGAGAAAAAGAAAATATATGAGAGTTGTGATGTGGTTTGTGACAATTCATCCTTTGACTCCACAGATCAGCTCAACCGAATAATCTCTAAATCCAAAGGAGACTACTCAAGGAAAATAAATGTTGCAAGAGAGATCTATTTGTTTACCTTGGAGACTGGAGAATGTGACTCCACATCAATCCATATACCAACAACATAGTTCTTCTAAAAATTAGCCAAGTTCTCATCCGAAGTGGGTACAAAGTACCATCAAGGACTCACATTTAATAACTCCTACATACATCATCCTGAGTCAAACAAGAAATGAGGTAAAATTTTCACTCGTGAGTTCAGCGATTAATAGCTCGATACTAATAATGTTCGTGAAGCATTCAATCAATCTCGGTGGAAGCAGCCATGGATACAAAATATGACTCACTCATGAGAAATCAAACATGGGAACTTGTCGATCTACCTACAAAAATAAATCCATAGGCTGTAAATGGGTTTTAAAGACAAAATATAAGGCAAACGGACCCATCAAAAACATAAAGCACATCTTATAGCAAAAGGATATACTCACAAATAGGGCATCGAATATGAAGAAACCTTTGCATCCACTATGAAGATTAAGAACATCGAGTTATTTACGCACTAGCACCATAGAAAGGATGGATCTGCAGATAGTAGATGGACATCAAGAGTGCTTTCCTAAATGGTGATCTGAAAGAAGAAGTGTACATGACCCAACCTAAAGGATTTTTGATGAAGAGCATCCTAAGAAGGTATGTCATCTCATCAAATCACTATATGGACTGAAACAAGATCCAAGGGCATGGTATATCAAGATCGATGATCACATTTTGTAGTATGGGTTCACTCGTAGCCCCTCAGATTCAAATTTGTATATAAAGAAGGTGGGCAAAGAAAGTGTCATTATTTTTGTGTATTTAGATGATCTTGTGATCACTGGAAGTTCTAAAGATTAGATTGATATTGTGAATAATGATCTTAAAAGAACCTTCGACATGACATATTTGGGGCTACTACATTACTATCTTGGCTTGGAAATATGGCAAAATAAGCATCACATTTTTGTCTCCTAGATAAAGTACGCCAAGACACTCCTAGAAAAATATAGAATGTTTGATTGTAAACCTATATCCACTCCCATGGAGAAAGGCTTGCAACTTTCAAGATTCCAAGACTCACCTCAAGTAGATGCTACTCTCTATAGGCAATTTGTTGGAGGACTCATCTACTTGACATATACTGAGAGATTTATGCTATGTTGTCATTTATCTTTCCAGATTCATGCGGGCACCAAATAAATTTTACTGGAATGTAGAAAAGCATGTTTTAAGGTATATCCAAGGTACAGTTGATTATGGTCTGGAATATAAGAAGAATGATCAATTATTCTTACAGGGATACATCAATTCAGACCACGCCGGATCTTTTGATGATAGGAAGTCAACTCCAGGATACATATTTCATCTCGGATCTGGACCTATCTCATGGATAAGCAAGAAGTAGAATTTTGTTTCTATCTCATCCACATAGGTAGAATATTGTGTCGCATGAGGAGCTGTGTGTGAAGCAATATGGTTACGTTACATTTTGGTTGACTGGAATTCTTGAAAAATAGTCACCTATTCTCTATTACGATAATCAGAGTGTGTTGAAGCTCGTGTAGAATCTAGTTTTTCATGAACAAACAAAGCATATTGAGATTGACTTTCATTTCATTCGAGAGCACGTCTTGAACCATCACATTCAGCTCAAGTATTCTCCTACAGAAGCACAAGTTGCAGACATTCTCACAAAATATCTTGGAAAAGTGAAATTTGAACTTTTCAAGGGTCACATTTGCAAGAATAATAAGAGATAATTAATCTCTATTCTCTCTCCTATTTTTCCTCATAATGTTTTCCCAAAAAGAAAGGATAATTTCTCAAATTCTTGTTATCCAATTTTTCCCCTAAGGAAAAATTTAACAAACAAGAACTTGCACACATGAGAAAATGGAGGATACGATTGATCATGGATGCTTGCATTTTTGATTTGGGTGAATAAAGTTAAAGTAGGACCAAGAAAGTTGCGAGTTCTTGGGAAAGGAAGAATTCCAAAATTTGGGTTTTGGACTTCGGAGGTAGAGCTTTTCAGAGTTGGGCTAATGCAGATTTTGGGGACTCAGCGAGGAAAAGGAGTGGAAAATTCCCAAACCTAAAATTCCAAAAGTCTGAAAATTTTGGACTTTTGGGTTTTGGGTTTTCGGAGATCTCAATGAGACAAATCAGAAAAATGACCAAAAATGTCTGAAATCCTGAAAGTATGAATCCTGAAAGGATTTGGATTTCGCAAGTCAACGTCGATTTTGGGGTAAACGTAGCAGCATTTTTGGACTTTGGAGGTTTGGGTTTTCAGACTTCGGAGTCTTTGGTGAGAAAAGTAGGAAAAGTAGCCAACAATGTCTGAAATCCCAAAGTCTGAAATTTTGGACTTTCAAGTTTCAAACTATCGTGGTTTCGGGGTTTAGAATTTCGGAAGTTTGGAACCCCAAAAAAAAATCACAATTCAAAGTTTGAAATCCCAAATTCTGAAAGTCTGAATTTTAAGAATTTTGGACTTTCTGGTTTCAGAGTTTCAGAACTTACTCCACCATTTTTACAGAATGACACCTCGACCTTCAAATGGCCATAACTTTTGATTGGGAGCTCGGATTTACACGAAACAAATATACTCTGCCATTTTTTAAGGTGTCAGACATCTCACCTACCAAAATAATGAAGTATGGGATTCCTTTCTTTCCCAACAAGGAACAAGACATGGAGGTATGGGTTTTCTCATGGAACTAATCATTTTTACAGTGAATTTTGATGGAACAACTACATATTTGCATTTTTCAAGATCGAACACGAATATATTATTAATTCTCTATATATTTCTGCACAACATATATGGCTAATATATAGCCAATATAATAGAAGAACTACTTCTTAGAAAATAGGAAGTCAACAAACAACTTACCCGTTTATAACTTTACGGGTACAACAAAACTCTATAATAATATATTGTTAAAACAATATATTATAACAATTGTAATATCAACTCAACATAATTATAATCTAACTTTTATAATAATGTGAGCACTAATAATAATTCCTAACATTCCCCCCCTTAGTGCGAACATGGGGAAAACCTGCCTTTGTACTTGCACCTGCTCATGATCTGGTGATTTTCACAGGATGATCACAAACCTCAGGGATGGTTTTGCAAACGGTTGACCACAAACCGAGAATGGTGGTTTTGCAATTGGTTTACCACAAACCACAAAGTGATGGTTTTGCAAATGGATTACCAACAACCAAGAATGGTGGTTTTGCTATTGGTTTACCACAAACCACAAATGAAGGTTTTCAAGTGGTTTACCTACAACCACATCATGATATGCCAAGTACTATTCTCAGCCCTCATCACATCTCACTGCAGGGAATAACATAGGAAATTCTGTTAAAATCTATTGCTTGTACATACATAGAAAAAGCTGACATACTGGAAATGGAACATTGGAATCATGTTCCCCCCCTCAATGTGAAATTTCCACTTATTCAATCACGAACAATGCAAACAAGAACACGACATCGGAACTATGACAAGAAGCACACGACACAAACCGGCGAGAAAATACACCATAAAAATGTCACCAAACCATCTCATGCGGCCCCGTCGTTGCAAGCGACGAGAGGTCGGCGAATGACCTCCAACCTCCGATGCCTCCTGCCTCCGGTTTCATGCTTTGCTAACTCAACAAAATGTTCTTTTGAAGCTCAAATACATACCTTGAATAGATGTCGAGATCTTTGCCGAAAATGTCTCATAGGCAAATATTTTTTATCTTACAAACTTTTTACAATGACACGACTTTTGACAACAACTCACAAATTTGACGACACTTTTTGAGACTCTGAATACCACGATACGACCATAACAAACCTAAAATCACCTATTTAAAGTTTATGATTCTTAACTTCAACAATAAAAATGACATTTACAAAGACAAAGGACTATTTAAAACATTGACACCATAATGATATAATGATTTTAATTTATAGTGACACACCAAATGATTACAACTTACAATATTATAACAACTCTACTTTATACTTGGTATAATAATTTGGGACCTAGAAAATACACTTATTGAACATAACAAATTGACTTAATAAATGGTTTGAAAGTCTTTCTAAAGACTATTTTCACCAAATATGAGAGACATGAAAACTAAACAAATAAAATGAAATTACTATAATGACTCGACCCAAAGCTAATGGACTTACAATATGGATTTTTTTTCCTTTTTATCTCTTGCATAGATGTCGATGCTCATGCAGAAAAGCTCGCAGGTTATGATGAGTGAACGTGGACCTTGAACTGATTTTAAGGTAGAAATCCACAGCAGAGCTAAGAATATAAATGAAGCAAAGTCGAGAGCTTCAATTCACAATAGATATGGCGGTACAAATTCACAAGCACAACCGATCTGGTGCATGAAGGAAGCGCTGTGGAAATGTATGCTTGGACATTGAATGGAAAATCATTGTCTGAGCAAGTTTACATGATTGAATAAATACACATTTGTTGGAGAAATCTGCAGTCGACGGTGTTGGATGCGTCCTATTAGGGTAGAATTAATCATTCACGTGCACACTTTGCAGGCGTCTGAATCTTCTACTGACAAAGCTTTGCATTCAAGAGCTCTTCTCGCGCAATTCCACGAAGTAAACGTGGATGCCCGGTTTAATAGCATGCACAGAATAGAAGCTCTCTATATTCTTTTCATTGAGCTAGATCACAATGAAGTTGACGTGCTTGAGCCCAATGTGAAATCAAATTGATGGATAAGAAAACTGACGGGCATGGGATTGTGAGCTGGGAGATGAAAAAACTGTAGTCCACAAATCATTCAAGCTTCCCTTCTATTACTTAACCAGATGTATGCAGGCGAGCACGAGTCAAGGGGGATCTGCAGATTCTTCGATAGCACATTAACATGGCCGAATTCGACATAGAGGTATGACGTGCCACAAGGCTGAGCAGGTAGCAGGAAGATCTTTACAGACAGAACATATTGGATTTAGTCTTTATGACCATGATTGAGGTCACGATCCCAACAAAGAGCCATCCCTTATTATTTCATTTCTCCATTGTAGGCCAAGGATATAGGTCGCTCTGATGCCAAATGATGGAACAATGGGATTGAACACGAGAATATATTATTAATTCTCTATATATTTCTGCACAACATATTTGGCTAATATATAGCCAATATAATAGAAGAACTACTTCCTAGAAAATAGGAAGTCAACAAACAACTTACCCGTTTATAACTTTACGGGTACAACAAAACTCTATAATAATATATTGTTAAAACAATATATTATAACAATTGTAATATCAACTCAACATAATTATAATCTAACTTTTATAATAATGTGAGCACTAATAATAATTCCTAACAAATTCAATGCATTCTAGGGTGGTCAAGCAAGAATTTTAATTCTTCTCTCTTTTTTTCTAATTCTTCCTATATATTGTAAGGAGGGAATTTTTCTAAAGGTTGGACATTTTGGCTTTGCACCCTCCCTTCTTTTCTTTCTGTAAGTGATCTTGTGGATTTCAAACTACCAATCTAAACTATAAATGCAATCTTGTCTCTTTTCCATTGTAATGGACTGTATCAAATTTTTGGAGCAATAAAATAAGTTTGTGGATGATTTCAACCCCCTCTTTATGTTCATTTCCTATTTCTGATCTCTCATTACAATCTTGGTTATCTATGCATGGTGGTTGTATTACATTTTTAATGGTTTGTGTTTAATTGCAAAGAAGGTGTTCAACATTCCTTTAGTGCATCACCTCTGTTAATTTAGGTTAATTTGCTTACATCTCCTTAACCCTCTCCTTGGTAATTTAGAGTAGGTTTTAGAGTATATCCTCTACCATTTTAATGTGTGCATTAGAATAGAGGAATAGGACCAACCTTCATCCAGAGAGATTTCTCGATTGCGAAGTCCGCACTTTAGGAAAGGTTTCATGTAATGCAATGAACCGAGAGTCTCAACCCATTGAGTTGCAGAGACATTCAAGGGTGTTTTCATTACGCATCAACAATTCCTTCATATCCTTAACAAATGTTTCCTAAGATTGCCAATAAGCCTAGGTCACCAATTACCTATTCCAAACATAAGGAGGGTGCCTCTCTTAAAACTAAAGATATAGACTCTCTCCTAAAGGACCACAAATCATAAACCTGTCGAACTAAGAGGAAAAAAGGGTATGATGAATCAAAAGGTTCCAACAAGGGGAAATCACACACATTTATGTTCAAGGGAGTAAAATTCAGCTAGAACACATCACTATCAATACAGTGCTCCATTATCTAGTGTGAAGAAACGACATTAGAAAGGATTAACTATAATATTCATATTCAATACATTTTTATAATATTTCAACATTATTTGTAACAACATCTTAACATCTTAGGGCACATTTGAGGTTAGACACTCATACCGTAGCTCAAGGGAACCTTTCAATTAGTTCTTTCATTTAGATGATTATATCCTTTACAATTTTTTGGGCACACAATAACATTTTATACAAGCAAGGTTGTTTATTTACATATTTTTCTTGTGTTCAATACCATAAATTTATCTATTCCATATTCCAATTTATAAAACACAAGTTATAGTTATGTTTGTTAAGCATATTTCTTATTAGTTTTCTAATTAATGCATTCCTTATATTATGATATCCCATATCTTGTGTCATTAAGGATCATCACCAATGTTATAGATTATCTCGCCATTCTATATATAGGAGAATTTTTTTATTCATTCTACTTCTAGTGGAAGTATAAGAGGAATCTTACTATTTTCTCATAGTTTTCATTTCTTTAATTAAACTACAAGGTTAGAGTAAGGAACCATTTTCCTTAATGTCCACATTACTTATTAAGTTTCAAACATCCAAGCCTCCTAATTAGAGTTCTAATATGATCATTTTTATCATACTAGAAATTAAAATTTAATTAACATGAAGAGCCAAGTTTATCACATTATTAAGTTCATAGAAACAAGAGGTCATTAACCAAAATGGAACAAACAAAATTTTCAAGAGTTTTCCCCCAGTTAAATGCATTACCGATGCATTCCGAGAGAGTATCCAAAATATTGATAAAAGATATGGTGAAGAGGTACATTAAGAAGTTACACATTTGATTTTATGAGTTTAAGAGGTTTAGATCAGTGTGAGGAAGAAAATAATGTTTATGGCTTGTATGCAAAATAGGTTCACTATATAAGAGAGGGCAGCCACACACACACACACACACACACACACACACACACACACACACACACACACACACACACACACACACACACACACACACACACACACACACACACACACACACACACACATTCATGTTAATATGACAATGTTTAATGGTTCGACGCAAAGTATAATATGAAAGCCTATGTTAAAGTTGGGATTTGTTTATAGAGGGTGATCCTTTGTATTTTATATTAAGGCTATGCAAAGCCACACAACCATCAACAATTATTAATTTATCTTTTCTTTAAACCATGGAATGCTTGGGAAACATTTATTAAGTTATCTTTTATTTTTATTATTATTAATACACATACACTACTACCCTGTGAGGGGGTGTTCGGACCCCACCCATTTCAATCACTTTTTTATATCCTTATTATTAAAAATTTCTACCCAATTGATTCCATAAAATTTACAACATTTGAATTTTTTTGTAATAATATAAGATTATTTTATATGTATATATTTATATAAATATATGATTATTTAAAACTATATAATTATTTGTTAAATATATGTATATTTATAAATTCTATAAACGTATATATCTATATATGTGCATTTTTTGATTATTTTCAAACAATAATAAATCTAATTTGTTTGTATAACTAAATATAAAGGAATATTTCAATATATAACTTTATAAAATTATATATACATTCAATATTCAAGGTTGTTTTATTTATAACCACAACACTTTGACATTTCACTATTTTTCTATTCATGTGAAAGAGGAAAACAATTATGATCTTAAAAATTAAATCTTTTCCCCTTGCATGAGTAACAAGACAAAACAACATTTAAAAGGAAACCAAATGCATATTTTGTTGTGTGTGTGTGTGTGTGTGTGTGTGTGTGTGTGTGTGTGTGTGTGTGTGTGTGTGTGTGTGTGTGTGTGTGTGTGTGTATATTAGTTTAAATAAGAACAAGATTCACTTGCAAATAACATATATGCTACAGACTAAGTTGCATATTTAAATGAACTCCAACAAATAATAATATGCAAATTTAAATGTTTCCTTTCAACTTATATACATTTTTAATACATGGAAACCATTTCAGATTTTAATCAATTACAATCTTTAACAACATCTAGATTTGGAAGAGTTTCCTTTCCAAAAAAATAGAACTTTGAAATTTATCCTTTCAAGTATAACATTACAAATTTGATAAATGAAATTTGTAAGAACATTATTTTAAAATACAAGAATTACAAGCCTTTCATTCTAAGGGAACATGATGACCAACTTTACAAAATATGATTCTTCCATGGGCTAAAATACAAAAATCTCCATATCAAAATCATCCTCCAACTCCATAGCTTCAACTTTGCACTCTTTAATCTCATCAAGTTTTGAATCACATACAAGAAAATGGGATTAGGCAACGCTCTCCGCCCAGCCTTTATTTTAATAAGGAGAATCCATCCTTATTATTGCCCCCCGAGCCCCAACCATAGAACAATAAGGTGTGTTTATAACTTTGAAAACTTCATAAAAATAATGGCTTCCAAATACACACATTCAACATTTTCCAAATTCATACAATATTTCAACACTCAAACATAGTTTTTCAGACAAGATCAACAAGAGTAGTTTTGCATTTTTTTCCAAAACAAACACAAATGAGATTCACATTTTCATCACAATCACAAAGGCTTAATAGTACACCAAATTGAGATAAGAACATTGAGTCTTATCCTTATGCTTCCAATTTGGGAAGAGGGTCCACCCAATACCTCCAAAGTGCACTATCAACATCACACACAAAACCTTATTTCTCCCTTTTCAAATGCAAGAATAATACTTAAACCCTTTTACCTCCACATAGGTGGAACACCTCTCCCACACTCCCTCCACATTTTCCTTACTAACTCCCTTTTTCCTCCACAAAAATAACTCCATTTCCTTCTCCCACACCATTCCTAAAGGAAAGATATCCATCCCAATATAATACATTCACAACACACATAACATATAGTTAAAAAAATCAAAAATTTTACAACTATATACATATATAAGAGGAGAAACAAGAAGTGAAGATCCTACCTCTACATTTAGCTTCCAAAATATTCAAACAACAAGCGTCAATCACCTTCATTCTAAGAAAAACCCCAAAATTAAAACTCCTAAGCTCCAAGAAAGCAATCCAAGAAAAAAATTCCAAAAATGCAAGTGTATAAAATGAGACAAGTAACCCCCAATTAGTCGAAATTTACTTCAATAAATAGAAAAAGAGGTGAGGATGATGAGGTGGCTCCATGTAGGATGCCTCTTCATCATTCCTCAATTCCAACTCAACAAGTCAACACACAAAGACCAAAGCTAATAAATGAATAAGGCTATGGCATGCACAAGTGTATAATCCAACATGCACTCCATACCGTCTATAGAAATATTAAATGAGGTAAGCGAGAAAAGTTAATTTATTTACTCTTTTCACTCAACAAATGCTTTAAAAATGCTAAAATTAACTCCCTACTTCATAAGTTTAGTGCCCACTCCTCTTCGACATTGATATTACTATGATTTTACTTACTTTGGGTTAGAGCCATAGACATTATTATCATATTTGATTTTTAGACATTGTTAGATGGACATTACTATATTTGATTAGCTTATTTGATAGATAGTATGGATGTTTTAGACTTATGACATGATGTGATTTATATGATGGATTATATGCATGGATTGACATATCAGTATTTGATGATCTAGAGTTACTACTATACTGACACATTGGATTTGATATATAGATTTTGCTAGATGATTTAGTTGGTTTTGTGATCTTATTGCTAATTGATGAATTGATAGAATCGAAATATTTGGAATTGTGAACAATTGGTGAATTACTTGATTTTAGCGATGGTTTAGTTATGATATTTGATGATGTGAATTGATATGTATATATGTGTGTTTTATTATCTTGATGTCGTTAATATGGCCATGAGGCCAAAAAGGTATTGTTTTGATTTTTTTAGGAATTTATAACACAACAAACAAAAGGGGATAGGAGACCAACAATGAAGGAATTTGGGGTATTGGCAACAGTCACCTTGGAAACTTGTGTAAATGTATGTTTTTTATTATTGTTAGATGGTTAGGAGGTCACCATTGGGGGTGGCCTCAAATGTGACCTTGGGTAAATATGTTGTTTCCCTTTTTGTTTTATTTATTTTGTGAGTATTTGTATTATTTTAGTATTTTGAGTCACCTTTATTATTGTTTTTAAGTACTCAAATTAAGTTGATTAAACTTAATTAATTAGTGTAATTTGGGATGTGACCAAAGGGAGTAATTAATGTGAGTAGGTGGTTCTTGGTTTGTGTTGGATTTGAAAGGATTTTATTGCTTTTGAGTGTTGTGTACTCAACCTTGCATGTCAAATTCGGATTTGGGCTTAATGGCCATTTTTGGAGGCTTGTGGGACAAGTTAAGCTTGTCCCACACCTCTTAATTTCACCTACAAACTACCCCTATGGGTTAAGGGGTCAAAAATAGACCCCATTATGTGATTGTAAGAAAAAAATGTGTTATTTATTACACTTTATTACATATGTTTTTAATTTTGTCCTTTAGAGGTGTGGGTTTGAGTTTGAGTGTGTAAGAGGGTTGTCATTCTCTCAACCACCAATTTATTGTGCCTTTGGGGATTGGGTTTAACCTTGTGATGTGGAGTTGAGGAGAAATGATGTGGCATCCTACATGGAGCCACATCACCTCTCTCTCCTCTCTTTTCTATTTATTCAAGTTAGTTTGATGATTTTGGGGTTACTTGTTTTAGTTTGAGATTTTTACATTTTGGAGGATATTTCTTGTGGAGTGTTTGTTTGGAGCTTTGATTTGGATTGTGCTTTCTTTGGACTTGGAAATGCTTGGAGATTGTGCTTGTGGATTGGATATTCTTGCAATGGAAATTTAGGGCCTCAACCCATGTTTTATTTTGCTATTTTTTGTGCATATGTTTGTGAATGGATGATTTTTGCATGTTATGATTTTGGGAAATAAAATGGTCCTTAGGTTGTGTAGGAGAAAATGGAAATTTGGATATTTTGATAGGAGACATAAGAGTATTATTGGGTATTTTAGGAGGGATTAGGGTTGGGGTGTCCCACCTTGTTGATAAGTAAACTTTTTTTATCTTGTTTATTTTATTGATGGAGGCATAAAAGTTGAGGGAGGAATAAGAGTTGTTTTCTTGGAGGGAGGCATAAGTTTTTTTGTGGGTATGTGATTGAGGTCTCGGGGGTTTTAAGAAGGACACCCAAACCCTTGGGAGGCATAAGTAGATCCCCATGTTCCTTTCTCTTTCTTGGCTTGAACATGAAGCTTTTTGATTAGGAACTTGCATGCTTGTTGTGATTTTGTTATTTTGTTGTGTGTGTTGGATGTTTGGTTTGAATGTTGATTGTGGAAGCCTTGTAAATTTTCCAATGGTTGTCTTATACCCCTTATTGTTTCATTATTAGGGCTTGGGGGCCAATGAGGAAGAAGACTTCTCTTCCTCATTGGATTATTGGTTTGGTGGAGAGTGTTTCCTACTCCCCTATTTTTTTGTTGTGTTTAGGATTTGGAGAAGATGGTGGAGCTCAAGTGAATATTTTGTCTTTATAGCACCTTGAAGAAAATGAAGAGATACCTCTATTAGTAGAAAAAATTTCCATGTTGTCTCCACTTAAGTGGAGGGCTTGTAACTTGTATTTTAAAGATTGTTAACCGCTTGTAAATGTGTTGAGAAATGGTTGATTTGTATTAAGTTTTAAAAATGTATGTATGTTGGGAGTCAACAAAAGAATTTGTATTTGTTACTATGAATATTCTTTCATCTTG
This sequence comes from Taxus wallichiana var. yunnanensis, assembly GCA_018340775.1. Lineage (NCBI taxonomy): Eukaryota > Viridiplantae > Streptophyta > Pinopsida > Cupressales > Taxaceae > Taxus > Taxus wallichiana. The sequence continues at coordinate 714,244,572 of CM031238.1, forward strand.
AAAACTTTACCAAGAATGTATTGAATGAAAACTTGTATTTTAAATATGTTGTTTCTTGTAAAATTAAAGTCTTGTATTATTAAGATGAAATAATAACCTTGAAATGGTTTTGGAAATGCAAATGAAGTTCTCTCCATCCAAGCTTATATACAACTTAAATATTTGCCTTAAAAGTGTGATAAGTTCATTTTAAAATAATTGGTATTCTTGTTGAAAATACACTTGTTTGAAATGGTTATCATTTACTTATTATGTTGAAGAAAGGAAATAGGAGAAAATAAAGTATATTGAAAAAATTGAAATTATAGTTACATTCCTTATGATGTTGTAAGAAAGAAATTAGTTATTTAGAATTATTAGATTAAAAAAAAAATCTTCTCCTTATAAAGTAAAGTAGGTTGAATGAGAATTTTTATTAGATTTCTCAATTTCATGTTTAAATGAATATATATAATTGTTTTAAAAATCATCTTTTCTATATAAACCCCCTAAATAAATGAGCTTAAGTAAACATTTACACCTTTTCAATATAAAATGTTTCATACTAAATGTATAATTATATGTATGTGTGTGTGTGTGTGTGTGTGTGTGTGTGTGTGTGTGTGTGTGTGTTTGTGTTTGTGTGTAATATATACATATTAAAATGATTGATTATAAAATGAATATTTAAAAAAAAATGGGCATTTGGGTAATGTCATGGCCATGACTAGTGTGTTTAATTGTTGTATATGGGAATGGGGGTGGAGGTCACCGACACCATCCCCCACCCCATATTAATATGGGATGGGGGTGGGGTCGCAACCTCCCCCACAAATCTAAACCCCTTTGCCACTTATTTAAACAATAACCAATTGATTGATATGCGGCCAATAAATTGTGTTTATTATATGTGACTGTATAATTCAAACCGAGGCCACGTATTTTGGTTCTTAAATAATATAATAACTATATATATACACTCTATAATTTTGAGTTATTTAAAATAAAATAATGTGTGTGTGTGCCCCCCTCCCCAAAATAATTGGTGTAAGTACTCTAGTAAAATCATATTTAAATTGGTGTAAAAATGCCCATACCCAAATATGGAAAATACAAATAATTTGCACAATAAACAAATAAAAATGTAAACAAGCCCTAGGAGAGGATTACAAATGGAATAAACAATAAAAATAAGTATTCCATCCTTGAGCTTGGGTATTTTTCCATGGCCTCCTTCTTCTTCTCCACCCAAACTTACAAAAAAAATGAAAATGAGAAAATAAGCCAAAAGAAATGAATAAGAGTTTTTCATAAGGATGTTTAGGGTTTATTAAATACCTAGATCTAAGGGCTCTAAATGAATCCATCTAATGGTTGTGATTCAACCCTACAAAAGTTAGGTGAGGATTTTGGTGGGAATATGATTTTAAATAAAAGGTATGTGTAACTTGTGAATGGGGCCACTAAAGGGGTGTTAAGGGGAAAGACTAAAATGTGACCTTTATTGTTTTAGTTTAGAAAATTTAATAAAGGGATTGACTTTTGAAACTATTTAAAATTAAATTGTTTCCAAGATAACTAAGCAATGTTTATTATAGGGATTAAATTTAATTGAACTTATTTTAATTGGGGGAGGGGGCGGGTAAGTTTGGACTTTAGCCGTAGAGTATTAAATTAATAAATGATTTTTTAAATATAATAATAAATTAAATAAACATTGTAATAATGGTTTTTATATTCATTGAATTATAAGAGTTAGTTAGTGAATATTATCGGGAGTAACAGAGAGGGTCAATCCTAAAATGATCATATTAAATAATAATTATTTCTACTTAATTAAAATGATGAATTTATTAATTGTAAATTATTCAAATTTAGTTAAAGGTTATCTCATTATGACCCATTTAAACAAAAAAAAATTATTCCGTAAATTTTTAACTAATAATTGGGTTTTGTCTTAGGTTTTATGTGGGAAAAATGTCATTACACTTGGTATCAAAGATATGGGTTCAATGTTTGGACCCTTGGGCACAATTGAAATAAAAAATAGTTAACCTAATACAACCTATAACTAGATCACACAACATTGCTTGATATTTTTTTTAAACATAGAAAACCTAGAAAATAGAAATAAAAACCTAGATTATGATAAAATAATTCCTGTCTTGGTTTGTGCTGGAGGCATGAACCAAATGAGGGGATTTTTCATGTGGAGTTAGATATACCAACTCTAGAGGAGATAATTTATGATATATTGCAGTAGATACTACATACATTGCAAGATATCAATGCAACTATACGAGGTGGAGCAGTAGGGGAACGACCTAGCCAACATGATAGGGAGCCATCACATGAGGCTCAATACCCTTTGAGATATAGTGATGAGCATAGGGAAGATAAATCCCATGTGGAGTCAGCTAGAGAAGATTCATCTCAAAGGTAGCATGGAGATAAGGTTACAGAAAAAAGAAACATATCTAGGAGTCGTAGGTGAGGGATGAGCATGTAGAGAGACCTAGGGGTCAAAATTATTTATTGTAGATCATATCGGTGAGATCCTGAAGCTATGTTTGTCTCATTATGATGGTGATACATGAGGTTTCTAGGAATCTAGGCTTGGTTAGTGAGATTGAGTGGATGCTTCAAGCTTTCCCATGTACTAGCAACACAAAGGCTCATGTTGTGATTCATATTTTGAGGGATGGAACAAGTGTTTGGTGGAGGATTGAGGAGTAGAAGCTCCATGTAGACTCAGAGATAGTTACTTGGGAGCTATTCGAAAAGTAGTCCAGAGCAGATACATATCCAAAAGGTTTATTCAATAGAGGTTAGATGAGTATCATGACCAGCTGGCGTCGGTATCTATGACATGATAATAGAGTATGAGAGTAGGTTTATATATTTGATTCAAGATGTCGAATACATGCGGATGAGGATGAAGATGATGCTCATCACCGAACTTGTTTGGGAGGTGCGAGTGCGCATCCATTATATGCAGACCTTAGGCGAGGCCGTTGAGAAGGCCTACATTGTAGAGCGAGACCATGGGGAAGATCACAGAGGCAAGGATAGGGTGAGGAGCCGTATTCAGCAGAGATGCGAGATAGTAGTTTGAGGGGGTCAGCTCTTCCTCCTCATGGAAGAAAAGGTTCAAACACAATCTTCTTTTAGGCCACCACATCAGCCAACTCAAACTCAAAGCAATATACCCATCCACATTTTTAGAACTCCATAGAAATTTTATACTCAGAGGGGATAAAGTATGGGGCCTCCTCCTAGGGGTCCCATTAGGACATAGGGAGCACAAAGATCTCGGTGGGGAGGACCTCGTTAGCATCACCTTACCGGTCCATGGCAGAACATCGGGATCCACAGCACGAGACCATTAGAGTACCTACTGGAGCCGCATCTCATTAGAGGGGACTAGGTAGTTTCTATGGATGCGGTGTACTTGGACACCATTGGAGAGAGTGCCCACATAACCCTAATAAAAAGGGTAAGACACTAATTTTAGAGCCTACAATTGGTAACATGAGATGTAGCCATTGAATCAATGCATCGGTTGAGAACCTCCAGGATGAGCATCTAGAGTACATTGATTGAAGACTATAGGTAACATTGGTGGTATCCCTACCTCTATTTTGTTTTATTTTGGCTCTTCTGATTCTTTTATTACACCATATTAGTAGAGTGATGCAGGATGGTGGAAGTTAGGCAGGGCCTTAGTTGGGATGTTGAGATGGATTCTAGAGCCAAGCTCTCAGTAGACTCCTTAGTCAAGGAGTGCGTAGTGGACCTAGGACCCTTCACCACTACCTTGGATATTTATATCCTTCCTTTGGGTTCTTATGGAGTTATCTTGGGCATGGATTGGTTATCTACACATAGAGCCAGAGTTGACTATTATAGTAAGGTTATATCTTGTGCAAATGATTTGGGAGTTGAGTTAGTGATAGTTGGAGTTAGGAGACCCATCTCTATTCACACTATTTCCACTATGAATATTAAGCGGTTGTGTGATGTGGGTGTTAGTCTCATGATATTATAGTTAGTGATAGGTCAAAGGATGAGGTTAGTGGACCTTAACTTAATGATCACCCCATTTTGTAGGAGTTTTCGATGTGTTTCCTAGTGAGCTACGGTTTGCCTCCCCATGTTAAATAGACTTTCACATTGATTTGGTTACTGTGAAGAAGAGCCTATCTCACGCGCTCCTTATAGGATTATCACCCCTAAGCTATGTGAGATAGATTTTCAACTTGAGGGCCTTCTGAGAAATTCCTAATCCATCCTAGTGTATCTCCTTAGGGTGCACCAAAGAACTTTTATGAAGAAGAACGACCGATCCTTACAGTTGTGTGTGGACTACAGGCACTGAACAAAGTAATGATAAAAATCATTACCCTAGGCTTCCTCGCATAGATGATTTGTTTGATCATATGAAGGGCTCCACAATGTTTTCCAAGATATATCTTAAGTCTGGGTACCATCATCCGAGGATTGCATAGGACGATGTCCACAAGATAACTTTTTGCATGAGATATGCCACTAAGAGTTCACAACATTGTACTATCGGTTTGAAAAATGCCCCTGTAGTGTTCATGTGTTTGATGAATAGGGTGTTTAGGAATTTTCTATACCACTTTATACTCATGTTCCTTGATGAAATTTTTATCTACTCATGTACGCATGAGGAGCACGAGGACCACCTTTGTTAGGTTTTGTAGTGTCTTCGTGAGAAACAACTTTACGGGAACCTAGAAGAAGTGTGCATTCTTCTAGTCAGAGGTTCATTATTTGTGCCACATTATTTATGGGAAAGGTATCTCCGTTGATCCTTTCAAGATTAGAGCTATTATGGATTGGCAAAGCACCTACTAATGTGATCGAAGTTATGCGCAAACTTCATGGGATTGGCGGTTACTTATAGGAGCATTATTAAGGATTTCCCTCATATTGCGCATCCGATCACTTCCTTGAACTTGCACACATAGTCTGCATGAAAGAATATAACAGGAGAAAAAGCGCAAAGGTATAGGAAGGTGTCACGCGTGGAGGTGTAGAGTCAGACTCTCAAGGACTTAGCTGATTTTGGAGATCAGGTCTATTCTTAGAGATTGGCGTGTGGAGTACACAAAGTGATGCCAAGATTTGTGCACCACTCTTCATGGAGATTTTGAAGGACATGTCAACTCACTCTTGCATGGGCATAAGTTAAGAATAGATCCATCACTTTAGTTAACTATCAACAATCTATAGATAACATACTTGCATGTATGGCTATAATTGTAAAAGGCGCGTGGCTATTATTAGCATGCGACCTATTTCTGGTAGAGTTAAGTGGTGAAGGGCTAGTTCCCCACCCTATATATATGTAATGAATTACTTAGAAAATATAGAGACATATATAGAGATACGGATGGAAACATATGTTTTGAAGAATGGAAAACATGAGTACATGCGATTGGATAATTGTAATAGATCCATGCATGCGCATGCCTGGTATTGTATGAAGCTTCTGTATTGTTGGTATAATGAATAGATAAAGGAAATTGGCCAAAAAAAAGTGTGATGTGTTTTATCAATGCATGTTATTATTTTCATGATGATTTACCTTTAGCGCTTATAGATTTGGTTGAATATAAATGATGAATAGATGGATTAGTTCCTAAAATATATGTTTACTATTTTATCATACCACCATTCTACTACTACAACTCTTAAGAGGGACCCGGTACCTTTGCACGCTTTGGGTGAGCGCTCAGCCTAGGCTGAGTGATGTGCCAACGCGACTAGGTGTTAACTAACAATTCTAGGCTACATCATTGGTTCCGTTGCCGGACCTCTTTTTCAGTTGTTTCAGAATGGTTCACGATGAAGACATACCGAACTAACCTTGGTGAGCATTGAAGAATGGATTCATGATCTAGAGGAAGAATACGCACGGAGGTTTGACACTGGATCTGGATTTAGCACGTACTTGGGTAGAGCAGAATCTGTATGACAGTTTATACAAAAGCTTCTTTCTATATCTTTCTAGTAGAATTATACGAATGGTTGACTACATATGCATCTAAGTGGAATTGGAGGTATCGCACACTTGCTTGTTTGGACACAAGAGGAATTTCAAACACTATATGATGCTGACCTAAGCTGGACTCACACGGTAGATACCTAGTTTCACAGTGTCCTAAATAGCTATATTTTGGAGTATTCAATTTTGACTTATTCATGCCCGGAGGTAGCGGAGTTCCAGTTCTACGGTATCCTAGAGGGACGTATTTGCAAGGTATTCCACTGGCAATCAAAATACTAATGGTAACGTTGAACTTGGAAGCTAAACCCATGGAAAGCTAAAGAATCTCCACGCATGGGGGTAGGAACAGGATTGGTGAAAGATGGCAGACCTAGCGGCAACACGACAAAGGGAAGAGAGGTGGCTGAAGTATGATGAGGCGCGTGAGAGGGAATTATGCAAGAGGCAAGAAATTGCAGAATGGATGGTGTTGTGGAGAGAGATGGCTCGTGAAGGATTTGAGGCTCATGGGGAGGAAGAAGAGCAAGAGCATCAGGAACTCCCCCATCTAGGAAAGCATGACAGAGAACCCTCTTCGGCCTCACATGGAAGCATGCCAATAGATATGACCTGGGCCATGGGCGCATCTAAGCCAACCTGTTGACCTAGCCCTTGCTCTTGGTTTTCCAGTATCTAGTACAACAGGTAAAAATAGTTTTAATTTAGGAAGTGAAAGCACAGAAATAGGTCAGACAACAAGTACACCAATGGTAGACATAGACAACTTCGTTATTCTTTGGGGGTACATTTTCAGGCTCATCATCTACATAGAATATGAGCGCGCCGAGTGTGGGAATCACCTCTGAGCTGGGACCACTTCCCAGACTATAGGGGTCCAATATAGTACCACTGTTGGGGCACAGGGAGTGCATCCATGGGCCCTATTCCAAATTCTGGAGGAGGATCGGGTGGTATGGGTAGTTCTAGTTCCGTGGTTCGGGTGGTATTAGAGGAAGAGGAAACCAAGGAGGTTCTGGGTCGGGTGGTCAAGGCCCACAACAACCCTAGAACATTTATATGGAGATGTCCCTTCATCTCCTAGAATACAGGTATCAAGGATGTTGTTGAACATGTTCATATGTGTGAAATATTGTGGCACACAAAAGGTATTACGGCCCCTGAGCGCAAGGCAAGTCAATTTGCTACTACATCAGGCGCGCACGCACACAACTGGTATAGGAAGTTTGATCCCAATCAAACTTGTATTGACTATGCAAGCATTGAAAGAAGCTTTCTTAAAGGAGTTCCACATCCCAGAGTTTGAGCAGAAGAGCATAAGCACACTCAAGGATATAAAGCAAGGCACTACTGAAAGTGTACGTGAGTATGATGCATGATTTAAAACACTTCTATCCAAACTCTCTTATGACATTCATGCAAGTCAGCATGCACAATGGTTTTTCGGGGATTGATTACCCCATTTCAAAGAGCACTATCACATAAGACTTATACCGATCCGCAAAGCATTGGAAGCCACTTTACATGCTGAAGTAGTTGGGAGTATTGACACTAGAGTTAGTCCATTTTTGGAAGCTCAGATAGCAGCTATGGAAAAATAGTTAGAGAAATTATCGGAAAACTCAGCTCATGAAACACGCTCAGAATCTGGTGTATAGATTGTGAAGTGGAAGGGCACACTAAGGATAGTTTCCCTCACAAAATTGTACGTTCATTATTATTAGACTATGAGATTTTCCATTTGAACCATGATGCTAGTCACTGCCCCCTACTACAACGCGATCAGGAAGAATGTATCCTCCTTTTGTAAAATTTGTAGGTCCACGACCCATGATACTGAGGACTATAGATTGATTGGCTAGATCCATGATGCCATTGATATTGGGGTCAGATAGGTGAGTGTGGCTGATAATTCTAAAGGGAAGAATGAGCATCAGGATAGGGATTATAATAAAACGCGCTATGACAGGAATGACGGAAGGTTTGAAGGGGCTCATGAAAGGGGACGAGGATATAGAGGTGGATATGGAGGACGAGGCCGAGGTGGAGGAAGGAGTGAATTCCCTCGAGGAACTTGCTATACATGTGGTTCACCTAACCATTATAGGCGCGAATGCCCACAGAATATTTCTTGTTCATTTTGTGGAAAGGGGCATAGTTATGAAGAGTGTCCGACTTGTATGAGCATCTCAGTAAGCAGCACAAGCAAGAAAACAAGGGCATGGATGGTTAGAATCTAGCGTGCATAGAGAATCAATGGATGCCAAAGTTAACACCAGAACCTGAGGTGGTAATAATCAAGATAACCACACGAGCTGAGGTGGCACGCACAAGAGAGGTGTTGCAACAAAATTTAAAATCACTAGGGAGGAGGTTTTGCATGCTAGATATCCAGATCCAACTCATCAGAAAGAAGTCTATCAGGACACAATGGAGGTCCTTAGGAGCCTTCAAGGTGAGATACAAGGTTTAAAAGAGTAGTCTCGAAATTGGAGCACAAGGATACAGAACAAGCCCCATCGGATATTGACGACATCAGAGAGGTATGTAGAATGTTGCGCTAGGAGAATATTATTCCTTTATTAGGAAATTGGTTGAAAGGGAATACTCCACATGCAGGAACTGAGACTAGAAGACAAATACTTCATGCAAATCTTCCCCCTGATAGCATTGACTACGACAAGGAGATCACTTTGAATGTTGTTGTGGACGGGTGGCTGCTGAGCAATATTCTGATTGACACAGGTGTGGAAGTAAATGTACTTACATTAGATGCATGGGAACAAATGGGGAGACCCCCATTGCAGCCATCATCTAATGTATTGTTCATGGAAAATAGAACAAAAGCTACTCCCATAGGAGTTTTGAAGGATGCATCTATCACTATACAAGGGGCCAAGTTCACAGGAGACTTTGAAGTGCTAGCACTTGTGGAAGTAGATAGTTTCCCAGCTTTGCTTGGGTGCCCTTGGTGTTATGTGAACAATGCTGATTTGAGGTTTAACAAAGGGTATATCAGCTTCGAGAACAAGGAGGAAAGGGTCATAATACCATTGATAGATGGGAAATCCATGCCATATGTGGAACCTTTAAGCGAAGAGGACTTGAACAGAATCTATGTATGCGTTATTCGGGACCCAGAGGTCAATGATCCATCTAAGGAAGGAATCCTTCATTGGGAAGATTCTCAGTCAATCAGCGATACTACTAGTATTGCTTGTGATAATTGGGCTCATGGCACTTATGAACTGGTGGGGCATGAAGTTAAGCATGTGGTTACTTGCAAGATGGGTTTTCACTTTGTTCGATGTATAGGTCACACAGTCCCCACTATACTAGATCTAAAGATTTGGTTGGGTTCTTACAGGCCATGGAAACAAATTGGGCTGACTAGCTTAAATGATGATATGCTATCATATACTTTGGGTGGGATGGCTGCATGCTGGTGGGTAGTCCACAGGATAATCTCTTAGAATGGGAAACGATTGGGACCACCTTATCAACCAAGTTTTCAAGAAGTAATGCACCTACAAACATAAGCCCTTATCATGGTGATCAACCTACTCAACATCATATCCAGCAGTGTGAGAGACTCTGGATAGTAGGACAGGAAGCATTACCACCTTCACTTTGGGTGCATCGGTTTTATTCTACTCTACAAGGTTACACGCGTGCTTGGTATGTCTATGCTGAATTACATCACGACACTGAAATTGGAAAACTTTGATCATGCAGGGATGATCCAAACTTTTGACTTCTTTTCATCTACACCACCAGTGAACACAACTTTAAGCTTTATCAAGCACTTAACTATGGGAGATAGTGGGAAAGTGGAAGAACTTGTTCAGAATTATTTGGTGAGATAGAGACAGGGGCACGCTTTACGGATGAAGAAGATGATATCATATTACTTGAGTGCGCTTCTCTGGAAAAAGATAAGGGGAAGATGGTTTACATAATTGATGAGGAGGAAGTTGAGCACTTGGACGTGGATCATTCACATGGAACACGTGAAGTGTTATCCAGTGCAGATGTAGATGCATGCACATATCACAAACCTATGAAGACAACAAAGGTCAATATAGGCACAAAAGCTGAACCTAAGGAGGTGATAATTGGGGATTACTGGTCAGAATCAGAGGTAGCAAAGATCATAGAGTTACTTCACGATTATGAGGACTTATTCCCAAGAGGATACCATGAACTTAAAGGCGTGCATATATCACTCGAGAAATGAAGATAAAGCTCAAGGAAGGTGCGTGCCCTGTTAGGAAGCGACCATATCGATGAATCCCAATTTGTGAGAAAGTAAAGGAGGAGATTGACAAGATGTTGAAATCCGGATCATTCGACCATTGGATGAATCAGAATGGGTCAGTCCTATGGTGATAAGCATAAAAAAGGATGGTAGGATTCAATTTGTGTTGATTATAGGGAGTTGAATGCAACATGTGTTACAGATCCCTTTCCTACACCATTCACAGAGGAAATATTAGGAGTGGTTAGGCATGAAATATATTCATTTACAGATGGGTTTTCAGGTATCATCAGGTTAGGATTGCCCTAAGATCAAGAGAAGACCACCTTCACTACTGAATGGGGAAGCTTTTCTTATACTATGATGCCCTTTGATCAAGAATGCACCTGCCGTATATTTTCAAGGATAGTGGTACAAGCCTTCAAGGATTTTATTCATAACTTCTTACAGGTCTATCTTGATGATTGGACCATTTATGGGCTGATTAAGGATCATTGTGACAATCTATGCTTAATGTTTGAAAGATGTCGATAGTTGAGTATCTCATTAAACATCAAGAAGTGCATCTTTTACTACTCCCTTTGGCACACTTTTAGGACATATCATCTACAAGGAAGGGTTGTTGGTTGATCCAACTAAAGTTGCATAGTCATCATTGGCTTGAAAGTGCCAGCCAATCAACACGAGGTGCGTGGATTTTTGGGTCATACAGGGTATTACCGAAGTTTATAAAAGGGTATGCAAAATTTTCCATGCCCTTGGAAGAATTGCTCCAGGGAAAAGGTACATTCTACTGGGGAGTCACAAAGTAAGCGCGTTTGAGATATTGAAGAAGAAACTTACTACCACGCCTATCTTGTGTTTTCCTTCATGGGATAAACCTTTTCATGTTCATGTGGATGCCTCTGGCACAACCATTGGTGTTGTCTTAGCTCAACCAGAGAAGGTATCATTGATCATCCCATTTGCTTTGCTAGTAGGAAGTTGACCCCTGCAGAACAAAATTATACCACTACAGAGCGCGAGGCCTTGTCCATGATCTATGCCTTGCACAAATTTCATCAGTATTTGTTGGCTACACCATTTTTGTTTTATACAGATCACATGGCATTAAAATATTTGGTGAACAAGCCCATTTTACAGGGGCGCATATGCCGATGGGTACTCTTATTTCAAGAGTTTGACTTTACGGTTGTGGTAAAACTAGGAAAAAGCAATTCTAGACCGATCACTTGTCTAGAATTCAATCAGGGGAAGAGGCACAAACAATAGAAGAGACCATGCCTGATGCACAACTGTATAGGTTACAACATGCCATCGAATTAGAGGACATTGTTGTCTTTCTAAGAACTAGTATGGCACCCAAAGGCATGAAAGCTTTAGAGAAGAAGCAACTTGCTATTCACGCGGCACCATTCATGTTAATTAGTGGTGATTTGTACAAGCTAGGCAGAGATGAGGTGTTACGCCATTGTGTCTTGAGCATGCATGAACGAAAGGACATAATGGAAGAAGCACATGGTGGTATTGTAGGTGGCCATTATGCAGGTGATGCAACAACGCGCAAGATCCTACTTGTTGGGTTGTGGTGGGAAACATTGTACAAGGATTGTAAAGAGTATTGTAAGACATGTGACCATTGTCAACGTCTCGGTCGACTAAGACAAAGGGATGAGATGCCCCTACGACCAATAACAAGTGCAAAACCCTTTGAGAAATGGGCAAATTGACTTTGTCGGCCTATTTCACCAGCCACGCAGCAGACTAGGATCACGCTATATCATCACTTGTACAGATTATCTTACCCGATGGGCAGAAGCAACACCTACAAAGGACTGCATAAATGGCTACAACAACATGGTTCTTATGGGAGAATGTCCTTACAAGGTATGGTTGTCCTTTAAGTTTAACAAGTGATAGGGGCACACATTTTTTAAATGAGACAATACAAATTATTTTAGACGAGTTTATGGTTGCCCACCATAAAACTACACCCTATCACCCTCAGAAAATGGGACTACTTGAGGCTTTTAACAAGATTTTGAGCCACACATTGACCAAGATTTGTGATGTTGGGAGGAAAGATTGGGATGATAAAGTATCTGCTGTTCTTTGGGCTTATAGAACAACATACAAAAGATTGAACAAAGCCACACCTTTTCAATTGGTGTTTGGCACGGAAGTTGTTCTTCCTCTAGAATTTATGTTACCTTCTTTGCGCATTGTGCACGCTGAGGTCTAGCTGATGAGAAAGCCTTGGAAGAATGGATTGCAAAGATGGTTCAACTAGATGAGCACCGAGCCATCACACGCTGGAGTCAAAAATAGAGAAAAGTGCCAAAAGGCATGGCATGATCGACACATCAGGGATAAGAAACTTGTGGTGGGACAAATGGTACTTCTATATGACTCCAAGTTTTTACGCCATCCAGGAAAGCTCAAGGTGCATTGGTTGGGGCCATATGTTATCACTCATATACTTGAGTCAGGTGCTTTCTAGTTGAAACAATTGATGGCACAAGGTTTCCTAGTTACTTTAATGGGAGTAGGTTGAAGCCCTACTATAAATAAGTCTTCTTGGTGTTTGTAATAAGGTAGTATTTCCAGATACATTAGGTTTCCCTTTATGCATTTCCTTAATGTATTTCTTTCATCATCACTATGCTTTGTCAATTTTAGCTCTTGTTTGTGTAATAAGCATGCTTGCATGCATGAAACTAACTACAATATGAAGCATGTTGATGCACAGGACTACACATCCTTTTCATGTGGGGTGGATTGTTGGTGACTCTCATGGTATATGCTGTGAAGATGTCATGTCAGGGGTGTTGAGAAAGAAGGTTGCTAAGGGTAACTGATAAAAGATTGCTTCTCAAGATAAGAAAGGATGAATATGGATAAGGGAAAGTATAACGTGAGGTAAGCGGTGGCCATGGTAATTACCAGAGATGGTGCAGTGATGAGGTACTCAGGCGCTAGAGTGCATGCTGAAGAGAAGTCTATGATGACAAAGGGTAAAGAGGCGCATGCTAGAAGGTTATAGCTTTGGCATGAAAATATACCACATGCGGAAATGATAAAAATGGGTCATAAATGAGGAGAATTTGGTAGGTGGAGGAGCAATTAATGCAGCAAAAAGTAGAAATCTATATAAGGATGGGATGTGATTTCATTTTTACCCTTACGACTATGAGAATTCGATAGAGAGCCTATACGCAAAGAGCATAAAGCTAACTAGATTCAAGGTACGAAGCAAGCAACCAGGCACGGAGAAGAGATTTGTTTATTAGAAGGGCTTGGATCCCCTAGGAAAAGGGTTTGATGAAGTAGAGTAATAAAATAGAGCTAGGGTGCACAAGTTCATGATTACAAATTAGGGCACGGAAGAATCGGGTTAGGGTTCAAGCAAATTACTCAAAACACACAACAATTGATCTACAAAACAAAACCCTGAAAGAAGAATGGCACCAAAGAAGAAAGCAACACCGATAAAAGAAAAGAAGAAGGTGGTGGTGGAAGAAGAGGAGGAGATGGCCCTGAGAGAGAATTTCTCTGAAATGCAGTACCCTGAAGAAGTTATTGTGGGGCAGGAATGGAATACCCACATAAGACAGAGTAAGATAAGTGAATACAATCACCGAACCAGTGAAAACCAGAAGAAGTTAGATGACCTACTCACTTCTCAAACGAACAGCACACTGAGGATGACATGCCGATATATGATGATGCCGGGAAAAGCTACTCAAGGGAAATGGTGTCTACCAACTTTATGAGCTTCCATACTTTGGAAAGTATGCACCCTTGTATAGATGGCTGATGAGCCGAGTCCATGAGGACTTCTTCTACTTCACAGGATGGAGGGTAAGATTGACACCCATCCTTATTGCCACAGTTACTGGATTATGGGCAATGGGCAAAGACATTAAGACCGACTTAGCTGAAAAAAGTGCCATTTTGAGACACGAACACTTGGGCTATCGAAAGGACCGCGGGGATGGACATTGACAAGTTGAAAAATTGTCCAATAGTATAGGTAAAGCAAAGACATCTAACCACAAAATTGAATGACCAAGAACATGTTGGTCACAAGTTAATTCTATGTGGTTGCATGTGGCCAAGCACATGTCAGAAGGAACCACTTATAACATCACCGGATTCATTGCAGAGTGGATAGTTGAGGAAGCACGCAAAGGGAGTAAGATAAGTTTTGGTCATCCTTACTAAGTTTAGTCTTCATGGAGATCGGGGTACCAGATGGCCCAAAAGAGAACATATGGGAATACCCCATGAATCATAAGTCTCCAACTGAAGTGATTCAACAAGTATCTTTGCAAAGGGTCGATGACGAGAGGAGGTTAAGGAGCATGCTTGAGATGTGGTATGATAGGCTCCGCATGCGGTGTTTGGAGAAGAATGGCACATACCCAAGGATTTTCCCTCGGTCCTTGGGAAAATAGGTACAATTTGTAGTCTACCAACATTTCTATTATGTGCTTTCCCAATGGTAGATGGGTCATGGAGCCCCTGGTGCAAACTACCATATGCATTTCCCACACAGTACTTCCAAGTTCAGTAGTTCATCGGTTCACCAACACACGGAGGTTGGTGTTTAATGCAGATAAGGTGGACTGTGAGTATCACACCCTGAGAAAGACTTATGGATATCCAGGGAGGAATGCATACAATGAGAATAACATCTCGAAATCTTAAGCATTAAGCCAGAGACAATGGCCATTGCAGATATCGGGGCCACGCTAATATACCTCCAACTGAAGCCTAAAATGGAGAATAACAAGTACGTGGAGAATGAATTCATGCTTCCAGGGCCGCCAAAGGGAAAGCATACTATGGAGAACATTCTGGCACCTAGGCCCTCTGCACCCAAGCAAGATGATGAGGAAGAGGATGAAGAACCCAAGATAGTGGCGGCCTGGTGCGAAGGAGGAAGCAACCATCTGGCCAGGAGGGGGAGCGCGTGACAACTCCCAGGAGAAGGAGCTACGGGGGAGGAGCAGGGTGCAAAATATTTAAAAAGGTGTTTAAGCACACAAGGGCACAAGGAGGAACCCACAGGTGAAGGAGCCAGAGGAGAAGAAATGAAGAAAACTCAGGCTGAGTGAGGAAATAGAAGAATTTGAGGAGAAGGCACCTTCATCTCCAACTGAAGAAGAGCCTCAACATGAGGAGGAGAAGATGGAAGGAGAAGAAGGGGGTCAATCAGAGGCTACACAGACAAGGGTGGGGATACATCTGGTATTCCCAACCTTGATGCAACCATTCCAAGAGGACCCCGATCCCATCGAATAGGGGAGGATGCCAAGGCACATGCCATGGGGTATGCAGAAGACCCAAAGCTGATCATTCACACTCGGTTCTAGAGCACCATCGAGTAGAAGGATTTATTTGGATGGGCGCTCATGGATGAGGACAAGGTGACTCTGCACAAGGAAGCAACTTTCATGGTCTATGCACACGCACATGGATGAGCCCGACTTTGATGTCGGTGAAGAATCGTGCACATCAAGGTGAAGTTGAAGAAGGCACCTAAAACACCACATGACAATCAAACCAACAATGATGTCAGATGAGCAGGTGAGCAATGCTCTAGTGAAAGTATCCTCCAAGTAGTAAGAAGAAACATAGATAAATCTACTACCATCAAGGTGCTGACAGAGAAATTAAAAGCCAAGGATGTGGAGATAGCGACGCCTAGTACAGAAAAGGACTTAATCAAAAGAAAATATGACACTTTTGTTAGTATGGCAGAGGAAATTGGAGATGATGTTCTAAAGGTATGCCCACATCTGGAATCCTGTACCAAAAGAATTTCCTTCACATGCACTATGTGAAAACAATGATAACATTAGTGTTGGAGGATGAAAAGGCACGCATATCCTCACAACCCAAGGACTCTGGGGAAAAGATAGAAAAGGCACAGGCTGCAGTAGCTAGGAAGATTGCTACTTATGAAGGTCTACTACAAGCCACCCGCGATGAACTGAAGAAGGCCGATCATGCGCTAACAATATGCACAACCCCAGATGCGCTGATCACGGTGAAAACATTGGAGGAAGAAAATGAGGTCCACAAGGTGATGAAGGATGCTTCCCTAGGCCACGCTGAAATGCTTAGTCCTGGTAAAGAAAAAGCATGAGGCACTAGCTAGCAGGCAGCAGGCACCGCATAAGGAGAGGTTGGAGGAGCTAGGAAAGCTCATTGCTCAGAAGATGGATGTACTGGAAGGGGTGCAAACCTCTATGTCAAGCGTAATGCTTGTAATACAAAATGAGCAAGGGAAACTCTCCATGGAAGAGCTGCAGTCCATCATTACAGACATGCCTGAAATAGTAGGAGCAGCACTAATAAATGGGGAGAACCCAGAAGTAGATATCAAAGAAGAATATCCAGAGTTGCTGCTTCAGGATGAGACGGAGGGGCCTGAGGCCTAAACAGTTTTGTTAGCTGTGTATATCTTCTTCAAAATTCTTATTCAAGATTCTTATTCAAAATTATTTATTCAACTATTCTTTATTTATCCATTCTTTGTATAAGTTTTGGGCATCGCCATTGTCGGGGTGACAATGAGATTAGTGTGGGGTAATGTTGATAAGAGAAAACACTTAGTTGAACTTGCACACAGAGTCCATGTGGAAGAATAAAGACAGAGAAAAAGCACGAAGGTATAGGAAGGCATCACGCATGGAGGTGTAGAGTCAGACTCTCAAGGACTTAGCCAATTTTGGAGATCAGGTCTATTCTTAGAGATTGGCGTGTGGAGTACACAAAGCAATGCCGAGATTTGCACGCCACTCTTCATGGAGATTTTGGAAGGACATGTCAACTCACTCTTGCATGGGCATAAGTTAAGAATAGATCCATCACTTTAGTTAACTATCAACAATCTATAGATAGCATACTTGCATGTATGGCTATAATTGTAAAAGGCATGTGGTGTTATTAGCATGCGACCTATTTCTAGTAGAGTTAAGTGGTGAAGGGCTAGTTCCCCACCCTATATATATATGTAATGAATTACTTAGAAAATATAGAGACATATATAGAGATACGGATGGAAACATATGTTTTGAAGAATGGAAAACATGAGTACATGTGACTGGATAATTGTAATAGATCCATGTGCATGCCTGGTATTGTATTGTATGAAGCTTCATATTGTTGGTACAATGAATAGATAAAGGAAATTGGCCAAAAAAGTGTGTGATGTGTTTTATCAATGCATGTTATTATTTTCATGATGATTTACCTTTAAGCGCTTATAGATCTAGTTAATATAAATGATGAATAGATGGATTAGTTCCTAAAATATATGTTTACTATTTTATCATACCACCATGCATGACATGTAGATTTTCTTTTGAGATCATGTAGTAATCATGGGGAAGGATAATGTGGTTGCGAGATGCATTCGGTCTTTGGAGACATTTTTTATGGCTATAGGAGTTGACATAGACTTGAGGACTAGGATTTTGGTAGCTTCAATACAATAACTTCTAAATTTTAGTTAGAGTAGAGATCGAGTCTCAGAGACCCCTTGAGGGGAAGTTTTATGGATTTTCATTAGAACCAGATGGTATTCTTCATACATTGAGAGGTCGAGATCTATGTACCCAGAGATGGAGGATTGAGGTAGGATATCCTTGTTGAGGCACATCGTGCACCCTATTCAGCCCATCTAGGGGTGAAGAAGATGCATGCCACTTTGAGACAATTGTACCATTGGAGAGTGTTGCGGAGAGACGTAGCTTGCTTTGTGTCTCATTGTTTATAGTGCCAAAAGGTGAAGGCCAAGCATCAACATCTAGCTAGCCTTCTATATTCTCATGTTATACTAGAGTTGAAATGGGACACCATTTCCATGTATATCATTGTAGGGATACCTACGTCGAGATACCACCACAATGCCATTATGGTCATGGTGGATGGATTAACAAAAGTGAATCATTTTTCTCTAGTGAAGACCACCTATATAGCTAGTGCAGTGACACGAGTATATTTAAATGAGATTGTCGGGCCAGTATGGGATTACGAGGAAGATCATTTGTGACTCGAGATGCCTTATACATCTCTCACTTTTGGACTACCATGCAACATTCTCTTGGGACAAAGATAAACTTGATCTGACCTATCACTCTAAGATAGATGGATAGACAGGCGGGTGAATCGGATCTTGGAGTAAATTCTTTGGATGTGCGTCATGGACCATTAGTCGAGGTAGGAGGAGTATTTGTATTTAGTGGAGTTCTCTTACAACAATAGTTTTAGAGTTCGATTCATAAGGGTCCATTTCGGCAATGTATGAGTGCAGAATGCAAGACAATGCTAAGTTTTGACACGTTAGAGGACATGGTTTCTCTTGAGGTGGCTATATTGCAGGATATGGAGCCACATTTGTCATGATTAGAAAGAGATTACATGAGGCTCATGATAGACATAAGAAATATGCAGATCAATGGAGGATAGATCACATTTATGAGGTGGGCACGAAGGTGTTTCTTTGTGTCAGGACTCATAAAAGCCCTATCCATTACGGAAAAGGATCTAAGATTGCTCCTAGGTTTGTGGGTCCCTTTGAGATCTTGAAGCGAGATCGGTCCTTTGTCCCTACCGTATAACATTTTCACCCATCTTGTTTCGCATCTAAGAGTTATTTCATGTTTTTGTGCTTATGAGGTACATTACATATCCTTCTCATGTATTGGATTGGAATGCATTGCAAGTGCGGATCGGGGTAGATAATGTTGGAGCCCATGTGTATTTTAGAGCACAAGACCCTAGGACTTCGAGATAGAAAGATTGATCAGGGTTTGTGTACGGTGGGATCGATAAGATGAGACAACAGCTATATGGGAGGATGCCACACCTTTGAGATCACAATTCCCACACTTGTTCCAGTGACTTCAAGAGGAATTCGAGTCTAAGGGGAGGGGTGTAGTGCCCACTCCTCTTCGACATTGATATTACTATGATTTTACTTACTTTTTATTGGATCCATAGACATAGTTATCATATTTGATCTTTCTAGACATTGTGACAAATAGACGCTACTATATTTGATTAGCTTATTTGATAGACAATATGGATGTTTTAGACTTATGACATGATGTGATTTATATGATAGATTATATACATGGATTGACATAATAGTATTTTTGATCTAGAGTTTCTACTTATGTATAGACACATTGGATTTGATATATAGATTTTTCTAGATGATTTAGTTGGTTTTGTGATCTTATTGCTAATTGATGAATTGATAGAATCAAAATATTTGGAATTGTGAATAATTGGTGAATTACTTGATTTTAGCGATGGTTTAGTTATGATATTTGATGATGTGAATTTATATGTATATATGTGTGTTTTATTATCTTGATGTCATTAATATGGCCACGAGGCCAAAAATGTATTGTTTTGATTTTTGTAGGAATTTGTAACACAACAAACAAAAGGGGATAGGAGACCAACAATGAAGGAATTTGGGGTATTGGCAATAGGTAACCTTAGCAACTTAGGTAAATGTTTGTTGTTGATTGTTGTTATATAGTTAGGAAGTCCCCATTGAGGGGTGACCTCAAATGTAACCTTGGGTACATATGAACATTGTTTTCCATTTTTGTTTTATTTATTTTGTGATTATTTGTATTATTTTAGTATTTTTAGTCACCTTTATTATGGTTTGTTAAATAATTTAATTCAGTTGATTAAACTTAATTAGTTAGTGTAATTTGGGATGTGACCAAAGGGAGTAATTAATGTGAGTAGGTGGTTCTTGGTTTGTGTTGGATTTGAAAGGATTTTATTGCTTTTGAGTGTTGTGTACTCAACCTTACATGTCAAATTCGGATTTGGGCTTAATGGCCATTTTTGGAGGCTTGTGGGACAAGTTAAACCTATCCCTCGCCTCTAA
The DNA here is from genome assembly GCA_018340775.1 of Taxus wallichiana var. yunnanensis. Taxonomy (NCBI): domain Eukaryota; kingdom Viridiplantae; phylum Streptophyta; class Pinopsida; order Cupressales; family Taxaceae; genus Taxus; species Taxus wallichiana. The sequence continues at coordinate 714,264,771 of CM031238.1, forward strand.
ATTTCACTGAAACTACCCCTATGGGTTAAGGGTCAAAAATAGACCCCATTATGTGATTTTAAGACAAAAATGTGTTATTTATTGCACTTTATTACATATGTTTTTAATTTTTTCCTTTAGAGGTGTGGGTGTGGGTTTGAGTTTGAGTGTGTAAGAGGGTTGTCATTCCCTCAACCACCAATTTATTGTACTTTGGGGATTGGGTTTGACCTTGTGATTTGGAGTGGAGGAGAAATGATGTGGCATACTACATGGAGCCGCATCTCCCCTCCCTCCTCTCTTTTCTATTTATTCAAGTTAGTTTGATGATTATGGGGTTACTTGTTTTATTTTTGGAATTTTGCATTTTGGAGGTGATTTCTTTTGGAGTGTTTGTTTTATGCTTGGAGTTGGATTGTGCTTTCTTTGGGCTTGAAATCCTTGGAGCTTGTGTTTGTGGATTAAATACTCTTAGAATGGAAAGGTAGGGCCTTCATCCATGTTTTCTTTTTCCATTTTGTTGTGCATATGTTTATGAATGGATGATTGGTACATGCTTCGATTCGAGAAATAGAATGGCCCTTAGGTTGTGTAGGAGAAAATGGAAATGGGGATATTTTAGTGGGAGGAATTAGTGTATTATTGGATATTTTAGGAGGAATTTGGGTTGGCGTGTCCCACCTTTTCGATAAGTAAATTTTTGTTTATCTTTTTATTTTATTAAGGGAGGCATAATAGTAGAGGGAGCTATAAGAGTTATTTTCTTGGAGGAAGCATCAAAGTTTTGTGGGTATGTGATTGAATTCTCGAGTTTTTAAGGTGGGCACGGAAACCCTTGGTAGACATAAGTAGATCCCTATGTTCCTTTCTCTTTCTTTCCTTGAACATGAAGCCTTTTTCTTGGGAACTAGCATGCTTGTTGTGACTTTGTTATTGTGTTTTTATGTTGGATGTTTTGTTTGAATGTTGATTATGGAAGCCTTGAAAATTTTCCAATGGTTGTCTTATACCCCTTGTTGTGTCATTGTTGGGGCTCGGGGCCAATCAGGAAAAAGACTTCTCTTCCTCATTGGATTATTGGTTGGGTGGAGAGTTTTGCCTACTCCACTATTTTTTTGTTGTGTTTTGGATTTGGAGAAGATGGTGGATCTCAAGTGAAGATTTGGTCTTTATAGCACCTTGAAGAAAATGAAGAGAGATTCCTCTTTGTAGAAAAATTTACCACATTGTCTCCACTTAAGTGGAGGGCTTGTAACTTGTATTTTAAATATTGTCAACCTCTTGTAAATGTGTTGAGAAATGGTTGATTTGTATTAAGTTTTCAAAATGTATGTATGTTGGAAAGTAAGCAAAAGAATTTGTATTTGTTACTATGTATATTCCTTCATCTTGTAAACTTTACCAAGAATGTATTGAATGAAAACTTGTATTTTAATATGTTGTTTCTTGTAAAATGAAAGTTTTGTATTATTAAGAGGAAATAAGAACCTTGAAATGGTTTTGGAAATGAAAATGAAGTTATCTCCATCCAAGCTTATATACAACTTAAATATTTGCCTTAAAAGTGTGATAAGTTCATTTTAAAAGGATTGGTATTCTTGTTGAAAATACACTTGTTGTTTGAAATGGTTGTCATTTACTTATTATGTTGAAGAAAGGAAATAGTCTCTTATTCTTTATTGAAAAGAAAGTATATTGAAAATATTGAAATTATAGTTACATTTCTTATTATGTTGTAAGAAAGAAATTAGTTGTTTAGAATTCTTAGATTAAAGAAAAAAATCTTCTCCTTACAAGTTATAGTAGGTTGAATGAGAATTTTTATTAGATTTCTTAGCACTTGTTTGGAAACCCGCTCCAAATTTTACTTTTAAAAATGCGTTACGGTGACACTTGGCTCCTTTTGCTAGCTTTGCCTCTGCTTATAATTTTCAATGGCCAATTCTACCTTTTCGGCTCTGGGCACGTGGAAGCTTGGTGCTTGTTTGAGTCTTTGTTTTGGAGTCGCGCCTTTGAATTTGTGCTAATGCAACACGTGGCACCGCTCCCAGTTCTTTGTAATTATTCGATTTAAATGGTTATCACCTGTCTCATTTTGGACTCGGGACATGTGGTGAGCTGTGTTTGTTTAGGAATCACCTTTTTCTTTGACCCTTGAAAGTACACCATTTGGACACGTGGAGGCTTTCAATTTTCCTATATATTTAGTAATTTTAGGCCCACTCTATCTTTTGAATTTCGTTGGACCACGAGACACATGGAAAGATGGTGCTACTTTGAGATACCCACCTTCGGCTCTTACTCAATTTGGGCCATCTCTTCCATACTTAGCCAATTTGGGCCCACTCTGAATCATTTGTGAAGCCCAAAGACTTTGAGTCTTTCCCCATTTCTCTTCCGAGATCCTCCGGTTTCTTTCATGTCATTCAGTCGTTTTTTACCCTACTCCTCCATTGTAGAGCCCGCTTGTAACTGACTATTGGATTTGAAATGTGGGCTCGCAATCTGAAATGACCCTTAGATTTTTCTATACAGGGTCATGTTTGATCAATTTTATTGGGGGGAAAATTGAGATAAAAATTTGGCAACTCACGGGGACATCTACCTGTTAGATGAAGTGACCAGTGGACTTGAAGCATCCATTAGGCATAGAGTCTACTTGGTAAACACAAAATTGATCTCGAACTTTGAAGATCGATCTCTGAGTCACTTGGAAACTGTTGGAACTAGAGCTGGTCTCAAAGTGAAATGCCATGAACTTGCCCAGGTGTTCGCACTCTCATTTTTTAAGAAAATCATGGAGATTAGATCTCTGAGAGTAGAAAATTGTCTTTACCTAGGGCTTTTACCTATTCTGGAAATGGATGTAGGCACATTGAACTACATAGTGATATAACCTTGGAGCAATGAAACACCATGACACACTATGTACAAAACTAGAAATCATACACGCTCCAAGTGGAACATGCAGAGTGTGCACAAGCACTTCTTCTACTGAAAACAAAACTAAACCTACTCCTACACTAACCGAGAGAGAAAAGGGACTCAAACAAATCCTACAATTGGTAGGGAGAAGTAGCTTCCCTTTCTCAAGAGGGGCAGCCATGCAAATGATTTGACATTGAATATGGCTGCTTGTATGAGTGAAAAAATTATTATAAGTCAGTCCTACACCCAAATCATCAAGGTATCAACCAAAAATACCTCTTCAATTTGATTGGTATTGGACTCCTGGAGGTGTTGATGGTGACCCTTGGTGCTTTAAAACTCATCCTCATGCCCTGAAGTAGGCATGAATAGTTTTGGATTCTCTCTTGGCTCTAATGAAACCAAGTACCTGATTGGGCACGGTCGATCCTTTGAATATGCCCCTTTCTCGAAATTCAAATCCAAGAATGGAGTCTTCTTGATTTCCTTCTGAGTGGATAGTGTGAGATATATGATGACATCATATTGCCTTTTCCCTTCCTCCTCCTATGAAGAACATGGAAGATTCATATCTTCCAAACTTCGCTCTAGAGGAGCTGTTGTGAAGTGCAAGTGATGTCCTTAAATTTCCTCCTTCATGGTAGCAGGCTCTTGTGCTTGGAAGGTGGATGATGGAGGAGAAAATTATGTGATCTCCATGGGCTCCTCTCCATCAAAGCAATCTTCCAAGTCGATGAGACATGGTATTCCTCCTTGTTGTCTTGCTACATGTGCTCTACCTCCTCCATGGTGTCTTCTTGATCTGCAACTAGCTCACAATGGTTCCCTTCTTCTTCAAACATGAAGTTTGAAATCTCAAACTCTTCTTCAACATCAGATATTGAAGGGGATGAAGTGTGGGGGAAAATTGAAGGTTCTTCCTTGGCACGATCCGCACTTGGAGCCTCTGTGACTGTATGGTCCTCCTCCATAATTGGTTCATCAATCAAATCAGGCCGTTGAAATGAAAGCAAAAATCTTCAATGATGATATCTTCATTGAGTGGCCTCGACTCTGATTTAATCTCTCCCACTGCTCCTCTTCAATGGGACTTGGAGCTAGTTTTCCTCCTCCTTAACTAGTTGTGCGACTTAGATTAGATTAACATCATCTTGAGACAAAGTTTCATTATGGACACTACATTCGAGCAAACATAGTGTTGATCTTCTCCCTCTCGTCCTTGTTCTTCTTCTCTGCAAACTCGGCCTCGGCCACCACTAGCTCTTCAACCTTGACCTTCTTCATTGGCGTAACCATCAAGGGATGTTTATAAACCCAAATTTGTCATCCCAACTCTTGATTGTTTGTCATTTATTCTTTGTATGGATCCTCTTCTTGTTGTTCTCCTTGACTAGAGTTTTTAGTATCTTCTCAACATGGACTTGGGAAAACAAGAAGAGTGTCGGGTTAGGGTTCAAAAGTTTTACTATTGTTTGTGGTGGAGAGAGAGGTGGAACTTCTTGTTTGTTTGGATAGAATAAGCTGTTTGGGAAGGGAAAGGGTAGAAGAATTGAAATGAAATGGAAGATTAGGAGATGGAGAAGGGAAATCAACACTTGGGGAAACAAGTGAGGGCTTGACTCTTGATCATGCTGAAATAATAAAGTTTGAGAAAGAGAAAATGAAGGACAGGGAGCTAGTGATTGACTTACCCATTGACAAGGTTGTCTCGCACTTTACTCATATGCCTCAATATCCTCAATCCACTGTGTAAGTTGAGGTAGCAATTCAACCATGAAATCAAGCTTCTCTTGAGGGTTGTAATGTCTTGGAAAAGGGCCGACCCATGGACAAGGTGCCCTGAAACCAATCCTGAATTCCTTCATCTGTGTTGTAGCCCTGACTACACCATGCTATCCTCCATCCCTTGAATATTCTCCAGCAGATCAGAATTTTCCATGTAGTTGTCACCATTGTATGCATCCCCTTGTTCTTGATAAGCTCCATAGCCAAACTGGCTCTAACACTGTATTCATATGGGTAAGCATGATGATTCTAGATCTGATCATAATGCTGATCTGGAGGAGTTGGGAAATGCATTTGCTGCAAGTGTGAGTTCCAAGAAGGAAATGAAGTCATGTTTGCACAACTTCATGGAATGGGAGAAAATGGGAGATATGGAAAGAAAAGTGGGTGAAAATGGATGGAAATGGATGGAAAATTTTTGTAACTCAAAGAAGGGTTATTGACCAGGATGGAGTCGCGAAATGTGATTTTAATGTGCCTCTAAAGGTTGAATCTTACCAAGGACACATCAACTTAATGAAATGAAGTGATGACCTCTTGGTCCCACCGGGTGTGCCAAAAATATTAGTGTGGTTGCACGATGGCTTAAGATTTGATGTTGATAATGAGACACCTCTGAAAGATGAGAACTCTAACTTCTATGATCTCCCACCAGGCATGCCAAAACTGTTAGTGTGGTCGCATGGTGGCTTAAGATTTTTTATTGATAATGAGACACCTTTGAAAGATGAGAACTCTAACTTCTTTGATGTCCTACTAGGCATTCCAAAAGCTGTTAGTGTGGTCACACGGTGACTTAATATTTTTTGTTGATATTGAGACACCTTTGAAAGATGTGAACTCTAACTTCGTGATCTCCCACTAGGCATGCCAAAATTGTCGGTCAGAATCACAACACCCTCGAATTACCTTGGATCCGAGTGGGCCATTTGGTGTGATTGCACAACATTGGACCATCTCTTAAGCTATGGGACTTGCGAACTTTAGATGGACCTCCGAGAGAGGTTGGTTCCTCTAATCTACCTACTACGAGCTACTTGGTACAAGCAAAACCTAATCTATTCTAATCTAACCATTCTAAGGAGACGAGGGGAGAGAGAGGGTGAAATATCCTACACTAAGTGGTGATACACCGAAAAGGAAGTGGTTGATCATGGATCCAAACTACGAAGTGGAGAGAGGTGAGCGAGAGGAGAGCGTCGACAAGATGCACCACGAGACCAGAGATAGATTCACATGGAACACCACTTCAAAACCCATTAAACACATCTCCCGAACCTGTAATAAACATCCGAATATGCACAGTATACCCTGTAATGATGAGAGGTGAGAAGAGACAATAAAATAAGCAAGGATGGATAGATGTATCATGAAACAGACTTTATTTCTCCAAAAGTTCACACAGTACTTCATTAGTGGGAAAGAGTCAAGGAAATTCCATTACAGAGCCAAGAGAGGAGGCTTATACTCCGCATTCTATCCTAAGGAAGAAAGAGAGAGGGGGTAGAAGAGAAACAATGACCAACCATTAGAAAATTCCCCTCCTTTACAATATATAGGAAGAATAAGAGAGAGAGAGGAGGAAGAATTTGAACTTTGCTCCAACCACTCCCAGAAAGAGCATTGAATCATGCTCTAAAATCTCAACCACCGACCCTCAATGCCCCTGAAATCCATTTACAATCTGTCAAAGTCTTCTAGATTGTCTGTTGGGCGTGTTGAGGGAAGAAGAACCAGATCAAATCAAATCTGATATGGTAGTTGAAGCAATCGGATTCTACATTAATGGCCTGAAAGATGTTTTCCCATTTTTCATCTACCAAATCCTATTAAAAATAATATTTTATGATTTTATGGAATAGAGGAGGTGGGACCTATCCAGCGGTCTTCTCTCGCTCAAATCGAGTTTCTAGTCAAAAGATATGGTTGTCTAAAGATCGGGGTTGCGGCGTGTAATATTTAAAGACTCTATCCATACAGGGTCTACGTGGCAGCCTCGCGCATCTTGAAGATTCAACTCCTTCCTTATTCTCTTGAAATCACACTGTCTTAACACATTGTGGCTTTCGCATGCTCATCGAGATCCCTTTTTATTTTTGTTGAGTCCCTCCTGTTGGTGGAGACACCATGTCGACCCGAGACATGTGGTAGCTTCGCACTCACTTAGAACTGTCCCCAAATTTTACCTTTGAATTTTCACAGTTGAGACACGTGGAGGCCTCCATAGGATTTTAGACTTTTCAACTCACTTGCCCTCACCTTTTCATACTTTGGGATACATGTGCGAGTTGACGCTCATTTGGGTATTGCCTTTTGGGCCGTGCCTTTGAAATTGCGGCGATGAGACACGTGGAGGCTTCCGTTGCTCTACACTATTTCCTTGTGTTATTTCTAAGTCCCTTTTGCTCCGCGTAGGCATAAGTCGACCCTAGACACTTGGAGGCTCAACACTTGTTTGGAAACCCGCTCCGAATTTTACTTTTGAAAATACAAATCTTGACACTTGGCTCCTTTCATTGCTTTGCCTCTGCTCGGAAATTTTCAACACCGATTCTACCTTTCGGGATCCGAACACGTGGAAGCTTGGCGCTTGTTTGAGTCTCCATTTGGGGTCACACCTTTAAATTCTGACGATCGACACTAGTGTTATCCATTGTCAGTTGTTTGTACTTAGTCGATCTGGTGACTCTGTCACATTTTGGACTGGGACATGTGATGAGCTGCACTTGTTTGGGAATCACCTTTTGCTTTGACCCTTGAAGGTATGTTATTTGGGCACGTGAAGGATTGCACCAGTCCTCTATACTTAGTCATTTTGGGCCCGCTCTGTCTTTTGACTTCCGTTGGACCATGAGACACGTGGAAAGGGGCGCTAGTTTGAGATACCCACCTTGGGCTCTTACTTTAGAGCTATGCCATTGAGGCATGTCGCAGCTTCCACCATCTCTTCCATACTTAGCCAATTTGGGCCCACTCTGAATCGTTTGTGAAGCCCGAAGACTTTGAGCCTTTCCCCATTTCTCTTTTGAGAGCCTCTGGTTTCTTTCGTGTCGTTCGGCCTCATTTTTAACCTTGCTCCTCCATTGTAGAGCTCTCATATAACCCAATTGTTGGATTTGAAATGTGGGCTTGCAATACTGAGCCGACCCTTAGATTTTTCTATGCAGGGTCGTGTTTGATCAATTTTGCTGGGGGAAAATTTGAGATAACAATCCCTTCTTCTTCTCCACCCAAACCTGCAAAATGAAAATGAGAAAATAAGCCAAAAGAAATGGATAAGAGATTTTCATAAGGAAGTTTAGTGTTATTTAAATAGCCGGATGTAAGGGCTCTAAATGAATCCATCTAATGGTTGTGATTCATTCCTATAAAATTTAGCTAAGGATTTTGGTGGGAATATGATTTTAAATAAAATGTATGTGTAACTTGTGAATGGGGCCACTAAAGGGGGTGTTAGGGGAAAGATAAAAATATTGACCTTTAATTTTTAGTTTAGCAAATTTTATAAAGGCATTGACTTTTGAAACTATTTAAAATTAAATTGTTTCCAAGATAACTAAGCAATGTTTATTATAGGGATTAAATTTAATTGAACTTATTTTAACAGGGGTAAGTTTTGACTTCAATTTGTAGAGTACTAAATTAATAACTGATTTTGAAATATAATTCTAAATTAAATAAACATTATGATAAGGGTATTTTAGCCTTTGGCTTATAAGAGTTAGTGAATATTATCGAGAACCCTAGGAGAGGGTCAAACTTGAAATGATCGGATTAAAAAATTATTATTATTATTTAATTAAAATGATGAATTTATTAATTGTAAATTATTCAAATCTAGTTGAAGGTTATCCCATTGCGAATCCATTTAAACAAAAAAATTATTCCAGTAAATTTCTTAACTAATCATTGGGTTTTGTCTTGGGTTTTGTGCGAAAAAAATGTGGGCGTCCGAGATATAATAAGTATGGTTGGTGGATGACTTTGAGAAGCGAAGGGACAAGGTAAATGTGTTCCACAAGTCTCCAAAAGCTGGCCTCTAAGGCAAAATTTTAGATTGGGAAGGGAAGAAGAGTACACACTTCAAAATGAGATTAATTCCATTCAACATCAAGAAAATATTAAGGACCATCTACCCTACTTAATTCCCAATTGTCACATCTTCTTTTCAATTTACAATTAAGTTAAATTAATTAATTAAAAGCATATTAACAAGTACTACTAAAGTGACTAGATTTTACAAATAATTAGATACATGCACCACAAAATAAATAACCAAAATAAAAAAGAGTGAAACATCACAACCCATGGCCACACACATGAGGTCACCCTTCCATGTGAAACCTCTTAACCAGGACATAATAATTAAACAACATACACATAGAACACAAGTTGTCAAATTGACCTTTTTGCAAACACCAAAAATTCTTCTAGGGCTGGTCCCTTATCCCCTTTCGGTGTATAATGATATCATTTTCCTGCAATCACTAACAACATGATGCCTCTATGGCCTCAAGGCCGCATCAATAACATCAAGAAATAACACATATATGTCCATCAATAATTGTCATCAAAATTAAGCAATTATATCAACTGTCTAAAATTTCTAAATAATTCAATTCTTCCATTTTACTAACATCATGAGATCATAAGACTAATCCAAACATCGAAACATAGGCAATGCATCACGAATATAAGGCGTCCCAGTATAAATTTAGAGAAATGAAATCAACATGTATAAAATTGTCCACCAATGTTAATTTACCATATCATAATCCAAAATATGAATCACAACATATCGATAATCCAAATATTTATATAGTCTCTCCTTGTTAATCAAAATGCAACAATAATGTCCATCTACAAATGTCTACTAATCAAAATATAACAATCATAATGTCAATGTTTCTAATCAACGATAATAAAAATCATAATCAAATAAGTGCCGAAGAGGAGTGGACATTAAATGTATTCTAAAATGAGAGAGAGAGGAGGGTTTTATGGTGTGACCATGTAAAGTTTTATTTTTATATTAAATTTTATGTCTGTTTGGCCATCGTAAAGTAAATTTTACATTTAATTAACTATTATTTAAATTTTTATTTTTAACTCTCGAAATTCAATTATAAATAGTAATATCTTGGTCATACATTATAATTTGAAGCAATTTTTTCTTATAACTTTGTTTATCATTACATGGGAAATATGAACAAAATGTCAAAGAATTGTTAATCAATATGGTACATGTAAAATCCAAACTAAAATTCTTAAAATTAATAATTATCAATATTTTTCAAATAAATGTATTTAAGATTTCTATACTAGTAATATTTATAGAGATATGCATTATATAGTAGGCGAAGCTCACATGTAGACCTCAACCAATGGACTCTAATCACTCACAATCACAATTCCTCCATAAAAATCATTAACTTAAATCCATTTTTTCCTAATATTATTTTTTGCCAAAGCCGTTTAGTATGAGAAGCGCAACTCCCCTAAACATTTGTAATCCACATAAGAAAATGACATGTTTATTTTAAATAATTCATCAATAGAAAGACATATGGTCTTCGCCATTTTTACTTTTTTTTTTTTCCATTTTTTTAAAATTTATTTCTAATTTTTATTTTTAATTAATTATTTTATTGATTTTAATTTTTGTTCATTTAAATTTTTAATTTTTGATGATCTAATTAATTTTTTAAAAAAATTCTAATATTTATTAATATTTAATTTTCATGAAAGACAATATTTTTATTAATATTTATTAATTTAAAGACATTTTTTTTATTAATATTTATTAATTTAATTTTTTTATTATTTTTAATTTCTAATTTTTGTTAATTGAATTTTTAATTTTTAATATTTATTATTTAATAATTTTAATTCTAAATTTAAATTCTCAATTTTTTATCTTTTATTAATTTAATCATTATTTTATTTATTATTTTTAATATATATTTTTTCTTAGATTTAATGTTTATTAATTTTAATAAATAGGCCTATCGGCCTGTTCATATCACCAAAGGTGATATTCTTTGATTCTAAAGTTCTTTAGGAGGTTCATAACATGACACGCACACCTTACTACTATAGGTATTATTTCTCTCGGGGATATCATGAATTTCAATCGACCCACACCGTGGATCGATTGTTTTCAACACGGTTGATGAATTGGAGAGTCAAATAATCTGCAACTACAATTGGTAAGATGGAAATATAGCCGAGCGAAGTGAATTTAACTATGGAGCAAGACCGAAAGAAAGCTTTACACACTACTACACTGGGGACATATTTTGAGACGATAAATTAGAGACAAAACTTTAAATTCGTCTCTAACTTTTCTTTATTGTCTCTAACTTCTTTTTATTTTATTTAATAATAAATCAACTTTTAAGGTAATTTGGGGGAATGGAGAAAAAGGTCGAAAAAATAAAAATAAACAATTTTAGGGTTTCGATTGGAGAGGGGAAAGGTCAGTAAATTTTGGAAACGTCTGTCTACGGCGCCATGAATCATGCGGGCGATATGGTCCTCAAGAACAACTGTTGGATCCACACAATCCAGCTTCGTGGGGTTCAAAGACACCATCAGGAAAATGATCTTTTTGGGCTGCGACATCAAGAGCTTGTTCGAAACAAAAACAAATACTCCAGTGCGTGAGATTTCCCAAAGAGGTGGGGAATTTTTACGTCTTTATTATACACCGAAGTCGAGATCGAGAAAAGAAGCTATTTCACCAATTTCTGCAGTATTTTACCCAACCGGTGGTTGCACCCCAAGTAAATCCATTCCAAATTTTGGAGCTGCTTAAAGGCGAGAGGGTTTTTCCGGTGATCTCGTTTCCAGATAGTTGCGCCAAAGTCCGGATAAGTAAGGCTCGGATAGTGCCCAATATCTAAGTACCAAACATAATGGATCCGGACAAAGAGTTATCAAACAAATCTAGCACTTTCAGTCTCCTCAACCCCAACAGCCCATCGGGAACCCTACTAAAAAGTTATTTCTTCGTAGAATGAGGATGTTCTCTGCAAGTGTGTCGCCGAGGAGGTCGAGATCGATGCCCTAGCAGGTAAGCTTCTTCTTCTTATGCTCTGTATTTTTTAGTTATCTTATTGTTCGGTTTGTAAATGAGCAGAGCAGATCACATGAAATTCGTTTGCTTATGCTCTGTATTTTTTACTTTTCTTTTTGTTCATTCTTCCTAAAATCACTTCCTGCGCATAAAGATCCTTTCATTTTAGGACCAATCGACATCAGGTTGATCAGATTATCTTCGGAGTAAGTTATTCACACTCATCTTCACAACATTTCAGCTACATTTTAATCATTTCATTTCTTTCTACGAATCTGAGGTTGTCTTGATTCACTCGTCAATGCCTTTTACTCGAACTCTGTGTGATCGTATGCAGGTACCAGATCCTTTAGATTCTCCATGGCCATATGATTACACTTCCATATATGTTGATCCATTCATAATGGTTCATCCTTTTCACCTATTGCACAGAACAGGGCAGAATGGGTAAGCTCTGTAACAGAGCAGGGCACAACAGCCTTCCACAGGGCCATGGCGAGCTTCTGTGATGATTCTTAATTGATGGTAATAGTTTTCTTCTGATAGCAGTTTGTGTGAACTTTTTTGGTATAAATTCATTCTGTATGTGTTTATGCAGCAATGGATGGTGGATGAGAACAAGGAAAAAGGGCAGGCCCCTGGTGCATATGCATTGTTCTTTGCACTTATTTTTATGTATATATGCCATCTCATCTAACGTAGGTGTGTTGGTGTTGTTTATGTGTAGGTGTTCCTTTGATGAGGGTCATTGTTGACGCAAGTAGAGCTACACACAGAGACACAACTTAAGCCATGGAAGTTTAATGGGCAACGCACAATTGTTCACTTTTCATGTGCTTTTCATATTGGGATTCAACCCAAGCTGGGACTGTGTGTTGCTCAACCTGCTTTTATCTGTTAGGTTTTAGATTTTAGTTAAATAGCTTTATTCTTTATCCCTGTGTTGCACTTGCAAACTAAACTAGAAATATGTGTCTATTCCCATACTGGTAACAATATGCTAAAATGTTTTTTAACTATGTTATTTTTAGCTTACCATTTGGTCTGAATACACTTAACACAGGGGATGTATTAGGGAACCAGAGAGTTTGGAAACTTGTGCGTTCCTTGTATCAAATGGATGCTTTAGTCTTACCAATCTGTGAAGGAAAACTATAACCGTTCCTTCTTTATGCTTATTCACAGAGGATCTTTTAACCTGTGCCAAAATCCATAGTTTGAATGCTCCATTATTTACATTTTCTTTACATGACACCAAAGGATTATGGAGTAAATAAGTAAGAGTAGTCTTGTAGGTATAGAGAGTGGTTTTATTTTAACAAACCCCTTAAACTAACCATAACAAAACACACCGCCAAAGCCTGAAAACCCAACGGCTTTGCCAAAGACAAGGGATGCCTTGGAATCAAACATTGGTGTCCTGTTTATGTGTCATCTCATCTAACCATTGGTGTGCTGGTGTTGTTTATGTGTAGGTGCTGCCAGGGGATTTCTTGGAATCAAACATTGCTATGCTATTTATATGCCATCAGATCCAACATTGGTTTGCTTGGTCTTTGTTTATGTGTAGGTGTAGGTGTTGCCAGGGAAATCACAAAGGCTCAAAAAAGAGGAAGAGGCAGGGATCTGCAGGCATGTCACCCTTACTCTCCATCATCTTCATGCCTTTAGTTATATTACTTTCCTTTCTCTAGATTGGGCGTGTAATCTGCTTAGATCGTTGTTCATTAACTGCAAAATTACTTTCATTTCGTTGGAGTTAAACTAGTTATTGATGGATTTGTTTTTGTGATTTTATATAAATCAATTCAGAAAACAATGTAAACAGTTAAATTGTTGCCCATCATCTGTTGAGTTACCTTCTTTATTCTATGCTTTTGACCGCCAGAAAAGAATGTAAACACTTAAATTTCTGTCCATCATCTGTTGAGTTACCTTCATTATGCTAGTTTTTGCCATGCTTCCCTTCTCTCAATTTATTATGCACAAATGTTCTGTTGTGCCTGGATTACTATGCCTCTAGAATTTGGTTAGTTACAACAATATATTAGTTACAAAATTTAGGTGAAAATGTTCAGTTACAGTCATACCCAACTATGATTCATAGTAGAATTCAGAGTCCTTGTCATTATAGAAATTAGTGATATAGTGGCATTTAGTACACTCCTTTATGCTTGGCCTTTACTTGACTACTTATAAATTATGCTATTCTCCTCTTTGCTATTTTCTTAGATTTGAGAGAAGTGTCTTTACACAGCCGAAATGTTCTGTATTACCTATCAAAGTGCATTTACCAGGTTTCCATTTTTCCTTTGTAGTTTGATATTTTTATGCATAATATTGTTTCTACTTTATACTCTTGATCTAAGATTTCACGTACGTGTTACGCACTCCTATTAAACTTTTTAGATCATTGTTCTGTAATTGCAAAATGTCTCCTATTCTCTTGGGCTTAAATTTCTTATTGATGGATTTGTTTTAATTATATTTGGAAAAGAATATAAAATTGAAATCACTGTCTATCCTTTCTGAGTTGCCTTCTTTATGCTAGTTTATTTTGTCTTTTTGATCATCACAAGTAATAATGGTATAAAACTATGTATTTTAGGTCTGTTGGGATGCTAGAAGAGGTTTTGTCCCTATTTTCTCTTGCCAGACTAACTAGTTGTTTGGGATCTACTTGATGTTCATCAAATTGACCTGACACGAAGCTAGTTTGTTCACAACTGTTATGAATTAATATTAATAGTAGATTATGTATTTCGGGATACGATAGTAGTAAATTATGTAATTGATCTAAAGATAGTATTGAAATTTCATGGAAAATATATACAAACTTAATGTCTCCAATCTTAAGAACCCATCTTTCCTTCACGCCATACAAACCATTTGGTGTACTGCTTCTAAACCTATTCAAGGAGAAAATTAGACTGATTGGCAGTTGCTCATGCTAACAAAGTGCACGATTTTCCTTAGACAATTTGGAAGATTGATGGCCAAACAAAGAAGAAGAAAAGAGTGGGATATTAGGAGGAAACTCTCTAATAAGAGAACTTCCTTGATATTTAATCCCACAGATGTAAGTCTACAAATTAATCTCTCTGCAATAGAGACAACTTCATGAGTTTGAAGCTTATAAAGGCAAAGGAGCTAGAATTAGATCTCACCTTACTTGGAATCAAGAAGGAGATAAAAACTCTAAATGCTTATGTCAATATCTCAAGCAAAAACACAGTAAATATCACATCTTTACACTACATGTCTCATATGGGAGAGTTGAATTCCTTGCAGATAGTATCAAACTCATATTCTTCTCTTTTTATCAAGTCTTATTCAAGATTGTTTGTCAGAAGATAATGTTCAGTCTGAACTGGACAAAGATATCAACAATTACATATTGTTCAAATCACTAAAGAGGTTAAACAGATTTTGAACCAGCCTCTCACAACTGAAGAAATTGAAAGGGCTTTATTTTATATAGCCAACTATAATATCTCTGGATCCGATGCCCCCCTCTCGCCCCGCACTAAATTCTTGCAAGCCATATGGCCCATTACTCACAATAGTTTCTACCAAATGTTCTTTGAAGCTGAATTGCTCAGGATTTTAGGGAAGGATATAAATAGACATTGTGTTAAGCTTATTCCCAAAGAATCTGATAGATAAGGCATGTTGGGTTGGTGTCCCATAACCCTGTGGCCGAAGACATTGTAAGACAGGAACAACCTGGGTTCCTTGGAGGAAGATTCATTCTTGACAATTTAATTTTTGCATGGGAAGCCGCTGATTGGGCTGCTTGTTCTAGACAAGGCACCATCCTTGCTAATCTTGAATTTGAAAAATCTTATGTCAGGATCACACTGTCCTTTGTGCTCAAAATGCTGCAATAGCAGGGATTTGGCACATGATTGGTTAATCATGTTATACTAGTTTTTGCTTATGCTTATTCTAGAATACCTGACAATAGCTCTCTTACTATATATTTCCATCTTCAAAGGCCTATCTGGAAAGGTTTCCCATTATCTCCCTTTCTTTATGTGCTTATGGAAGATTCCCTTGGCTACATGTTAGAGAAAGATCACACACTTGGGTTGATTAAAGGTATAAATCTCCCCCCTCAAAACTTTGTACTCAATTCCCAATTTGTAGATGAAAGCATGCGCTTCCTTCAAAATGAGGGAGCTGAAGTGAACAACACTCTTGAAATTTTAGATATTTATTGTTCTGCCTCAAGATATAAGCTCTCATCAAACAAAACAAAGTCCATCTTAACTAGGCATGAAGGATTTTCAAAATGGATTCATAAACAATGGAATTAAGAGCTGAAACATGGCAATATCATGAGATATTTTGGCATTGGTGTATCACTTAATCAAATGTGGGATTGGTTTTTAAATAACATTAATAGAAATATTGACAGCTGGGAGGTGAAATTTATATCCTTGGCAAAAAAAAGTGCAAATGATTAACAACATCTTCTTAGCTACTCATTTATTTTTCATCATGTTGGACGCCCTAAAAAAATGCCTAAAATGGTTCAAAAGTCCATTTTCTATGGGCTAAGGGAGACATTCAAAGAGGTTTCTTGGGCTCTTTGCACTCAACCTAAACACAAGTGAGGACCGGATACCATTGACCCTTGGACTCAAGGAAACTGTCTTGTAGCCAAGTGGATGGTCAAAGCTTTAAGAGAGAAAAAATCACGGAAGATTATCTTTCAGCATTGTCTTCAGCTAGCTACTGTGGAGGACAATTGACTAGAGATTATGGGAGATCAGACTAGGGAATCTGAGTAATCTCATATTGTGGATTAGATACATATTTTTTTGAGCATGTTTGTTATGGGTGATGTTTTTAGACTACCATGGTGTTGACATAGCTAGATAAGTTTTATCAGGCTTGGGCACCCCAAGGCCAAGACACACAATTTTCTTTGGAGGCTTTTCTCCTCTTCAACTGTTTTAGATGTAATTAGTAAATATCTATACAAAGGCTCCTATTTTGGCTGTAAATATGTTTATGTCAAAAGAAGACATTACATTATAACACCTCATATACAAACACTTAAGAATCCGATAGCCATATTCAATTTCACATTACCCAATTATGCATTGATACCTCGAGTCTTGGGAAAAGGTACACTGAGTTACCTTGATTGGTGGTAGCGGAAGTGATATTGCTTTGTTAGATTAAGATATTATATGGTAACAGAATCTGAAGAATCCAACATTTTTTTCCATGTTATTTTAAGGTGACTATTTCTGTTCCTCCCTATGGAGATAACGATAATAACCAAGAAAATAATATGCTTGCTTCACCAACAAAATTGCTAATAACATTAGCATTCTGAGCTTCCATGGGATTGAGTGGATATGAATATTATTCTTGTGCAACTTGTGATAGAGATTTCCTCAATTGAAGCATTGCTTACTCTACAGTAAATTCTCTATCTTCCTCTAGAATCAATCATCACTTTCAAATACTCTTGATATGAATCCATTTAAGGATTTTATTCCTTGTATAGATAATTTTATTGAGTAATTTGCTAATTGCTACCATCGGGCATTCATTGCTGATTAGAGAGTCAGACATCCCTTCTATTGAGCTAACTCATAATACTGTTGTAATCCTATCTCGAACATGATAAGTAGGTAGATATAGAGATGGGCTCTCTCCTATCCTCTCCTCTAGATCTAGAGAGAAAGATAGATGGGCCTTCTCCTCTATATTAGATCTATAGATGGGCCTTCTCCTCTATATTAGATCTATAGAAGGGCCCTCCCCTCTATTCTATTACCGTAATCTCTATAGAGGGCCATATCTAATCAATAGATCTGATGCAGCCAAACCAGATAGAGTTCAGGTCCAGATGGTGTGGTTGTGTCATGTAGAGAATGGACGAGGCAGGGAGGGAGGGTGGCTGGTTCGAGAGGCACTTGACCGAGTTTAAGTTCCAGTTCTAAACCATTTTAGTCAAAAGGGTTTAGGAGGATGCAAGTGGAACCAGAACTGGCTCAAATGCACCTTAAACTGCTACGGGTATACGGTCAATTGCCTTTGCCTCTGCTCCTGCTCTCAGGAGCCCCTGGAAACTTACTCTGTTTCCAGTTATGAGTCAACAGGGTCAGAATGATTCAATGAGTTGCTAAACTGTAAATTTAAGCAACTATATTTTTATTGGCATATTGAAAAAATGATCTCTCTCTCTTTCTTCACTAATTAATGAAAGAGGGCACACAAATCTGGTCATAAATTTTTCCAACAAAGTAGAAGAAATTGAATGGTTTATAAGATGGAATAAGGAGTTGAGAAGCATGACACCTTACAAATTCATACGAAAAATACTTTAATGGCCATGAAAATTTGGGTGCTCATCGGTGGTAGTCTCAACGATGGTGACGAACGCCCATGCTAAAATACAGAACTTTCCATTTCAATGTTCATCATGAGGGCTTATCAAGAAGTTCACGCTCTGAAATAAGGAATTTGTTGTACATGTTGCTCAGTTTCTGCATTTTTCTTCGGCAAACAATTTTATTCATTCTAAACAAATGCAAGGTTTATGTTCAACATTGCCGGTGCTTAATGATTCAGGAACCATTTTCCATAAGGGTCAAACGAAACTTGTCCCAGCAGCCATAGGGAAGTGGGCTAAGCTAATGGGTAACAATAGATCGCTGCACGAGAGGCTGTTATACTGTCAGATGATTACCTACAACTTCCGTCTTGTCTTTGTTGGATTGACTATGAGGACCTAATTCTCTAAAACACTTTTTCACCAATGGTCTTAGAGCAGTAGATATTCCAGACCTAAAACCACCAAATGCTGCAGTATCTGGATTTCCTTTCTCTACTGGACAAGATGAAGCCATTATCCTCTTACAGTGTATTCAGCACTTAGTAGTCACCTCTGGTGGGTCGCTGCCTAAAGAATTCAAAAGAATCGTAATGGAAGGAAAATGGTTACAAACCCACATGGGATATCAATCACCTACTATGTCTTTCTTGTTAGATGATGAGTGGAAATACGCTGGTCTACAATCGAATGATCTTTCTTTCATTGATTCTACATTTTACAGGAATTCTATGAGTAGATTCAAGATTGCCCTGGAAGATATAGGGGTGGTGGTTAAGTTTGGATATGCATGTGAAAGAGTTGCCGACCATCTTGGAATGAGAGTGACAGTGTGTGATAAGTTAAGAAGCATGCTGACAAATCTTTAATGGTTCTTCCTGATGGGATACGATAAATAGGATACCTGAAATCCAGATCAATAAGGTTATTAGTTACAGAAGTAAATTCAGAATAAGCGGAAGAAGGAAATTTTGATTAAACACCTCTATGGGTAAATTTGTGTATGAATTTCAAAACCCAACCTTTTGAGTCCTTCTAGGGAGCATACATTTACAAAGATCTCCCTAAAGAAAGGTTGGGAATGAAGGTTCAAAACATAGGGATTTTCAAACTCCTACACGAAACTCCAAAAGTATTTCATTATAATTAAAAATGTCATACAAGTCTGAAAGATAAAAATGAGATTATCTTAACGTATGCAAATGACCAAAATATGTCCATGGAATACAAAAGTGTAGATAGACAACACATCAATAAGAGGAGTACCATAAGCCTCCCTGATTAGGAGCGGAAAATCGGTTTTACCAAAAGAGGTTTATCTATGTAATTGAACAGAAAGAACACAAAATTCAGTATGACCTTGGATTGATTCTAAAAACTTACCAGGCAACTGCCATCCAGCTTGCTGGAGAAAGATCTACACTTCTCAAGGACATTAGCTCTGGATAACCTCGTGCAAAATCATTGATCTGAAGGCAAATGTCAACTAATAAATTAGAATTTATCTCTGCAATCAAGGGTCTGCAAGAACAAACTGTCAAATACAGAGAATTCCAAACAGTAGGGGTCAACTTCAGGACTCTGTCATTCATTTAGTTTGATAAGAATTGAGGGCGACCCTTACACCAGGCTTTTTGTGTCTTATTCTCCCTAGAAACCACATGAATGAATTTGCCTCCATGTTAGGCGACGAAAAGGATAGAACATGGTTGTTTCGGACTAATTAACTATAAGAAGAATATTAAGGTTTACCTTGTCAATCAGAGGCACTCTTGCATAAGGTTTTGATTTCTCAAAGTACTCAAAATAAAGGCTGCCAAGCCTGTCTCTGTCACGTAAATGCCATGAATTTTCACGATCAAACCCTGAATCTTCATAAACAGCATCCCAGGTCCCTTCAGATCTATCGCTGGTATTGCTTAAAGAGCTGGATAATTTATCATTATCACAACAATCACTCCAGAATCGTCTTTGAGATACTTGAGTTCAGAGTCGCTTAGTCACTTTCTTCTCTAGGAATCCTGTCGTAGCACAACAATATGTTTTCATTTATAAACCTAGATGCCAGGAAAACAACCATCTTTCACATTATGAATCAGAAAAGTCGCATTGAAATTCCCCTGTTTTCTTACAGTCGTCAAATTCAGACATACAAATTTCTTATTCTCTTCAGTATTCTCTTTGTGCTTTCTTTAACAATGGGCAACACCTACTGCTCTACATTTTGATCCTCAGAAAATGAGATTGTAATAGATCTTGCACGATTCATAAAATTGTGGAAGATGTCAATAGCCTCGACAACTTAATCTCTATCATTCGGAATGCCTTGAAGACATGGCCAACAAAAATATGACAAGGTAAAGCACAACTTTTGTCTCTCTTACTCTCTATCTTGTAGTTATGTTACAACTTTAGAATATAATATTCATACATTTTGCGGGGCAACACAATACTGCCATTGTCAGGTGGTAGTTCGTCTTGGTTTTCTTCTTACACAAACTTTGGCAAGAATTTAGTGGAAGAGGTGTTGAAAGCGTGCAGAGAGAAATCGTTGCATGGTGTTGAAGTTCATCACTTTGTATTATAATGAATCCTGCTTGTTCTTTTTGTTGATTAATATTTCTCTATTTTTGTAACAGCGTGCTTTAAGTCTAGTTTTAATCATGAAACCCAAAAATTTGTTATTGATTTTTTTGAAAGAAGCGTCTCGATTCACTCCCTCGCGGCGAGGTTGTGTGTTGTCGAGATATTTGTTGGACAAAAATAGATCAAATTTCCAAAAATAGGGCTGAATGTGTACAACTCCTGAGATACTTGTGTGCGATAGACAGGCACGTGAAATAATTAGATGACCAACAGCAGCTCAGTCAAGCTGTGCATTTCATTTTCGAAGGATGCCTTCTATGTCTCAGACTAATGAAATCTCAGAGACTATCCAGGTAATACTTGGCTAATTTTCCACTGTATAAACTATCAAAAGACTATATTTTTAAAGCAAAATGTCATTTAAAAATAATTTATAATTGTTTGTTATTGTGTAGGCTTTTTTGTGCTTCGGTGGATGCTGGGGATTTACAAAACCTTGAATCCCAAATAAAATATACCTATCAAGATCTCACTTTGGGAGGCTTCAATGATGATTGGTGTTTTAGATAATATGCCTCAATTTTCTCCTCCAACGCAAGGAGAAGATCCCTCCGCAGGTTCATTGGCTTTAACTTATATCTGATATTCTTTCACAAATATCTAACACAGGTTTTAAATAATGTATATTTTGATAATTACATAATATGATCATATTAAAATAGAACCGAGAGAAGTATATTTTGAGATTGGAAATTACCATGGATAATGGGATTTTGGGTAGGATAACATTTAGTTATAATTATAATTTTATCTCATTTCACATCATGTCAGATTCTGAAGCAAAACATTTTATTTTGCAGTTGGCATAGAAGAAGCCAAGTATAAAGTAATTAGGCTTCTGAAAGTGAATCCGATGGATGAATCAAAGAGATTTACACTGGCATTTTCAATGACAAGCTAGAAGTTCTCGAAGAAGTGTATGAAGATGCTCTACTACGTTTTTTTTCTAATCATCTTGGGGTGCGTCGGCATCCCATAATTGAAGACTATTGCAACAAGGAGGTCATGTAAGTAAGCCTTGAACATTCTAGTGAGACAAGCAATACAATGCATGTCGAGCTCATCAGGAAACAACTCGATGTCTCCCTGTATAACGAGCTTGTGTAGTATTCCCTTTTGTATATATTGTATATCAAGGGTTAACGGAATTTAGACACCCTTTTGTATTTTATCATTGTATTTCAAGGGTTAACGGAATTCAGACACCCTTTTGTATCTTATCTTATTTGATATTAATAAAATATTTGTGGACCCATTTATTGGGCACAATATTTAAATCAAATTGTTGTTAATTTATAATATTAATTACCAGACCACTCCGACATCATAGATGATATGTAACTTCGTTGATTGCACTATATGATATTTGGTTATTATGTAGTTTTAAAATTCATATTTTTCATTCTTTAAATTAAAGATCGTCTCTAGAGAGACAATAAAAATTGAAATTAGTATTGTCTCCAAAGAGACAAAATGTTAGTATTCGGTATTGTCTCTAAGGAGACAATAATGATATTGTCTCTAGAGAGACAAAAATTATATTGTCTCTCAAGAGACAAAATATGTATCAATCATTATTGTCTCTTGAGAGACAATAATTAGAGACAATATTAGAGACACCCGCTTTGAGACAATAATAGAGACGATATACAACTTTTTTATTGTCTCTATTTGAGACAATTTAGTCAAATTTTGTCTCTATTAATGTCTCAAATGACCCCCCCTTGTAGTAGTGACAGTTAGAAAGTATCGACTGCATGGGAAGAAACTCATAGTTTTCGGAGGACAAACATAGAAATACTTTTAGATCCCAGGTTATACGGTGAAGTGGCAAGAAGAGTGTTCAGATCCATGCAAGTGGTTCGTCGATGTGTCTAATCTAAGTTAGTATCAAATAATATGAATGATCCAAGTTATCAACCCATGAATAAATCGATTGCGCAAAGGGCACAAAATAGAGAAGAATATGGTGAGGTCAAGTAGGTATGAGATGCGTGAGACATGTAAGCACAAGATCAATGTGAAACATATTCATTAAAGATGATATCTGTGCATATAATATAATGGAAACTACGAAAAAGAGTCTGCATTGGAGGAGAAAAATCAGGCTGTGAACATAGCATGATAATGGAGCCAATTGGAAATCCGATAATAACCAAAGTGAATCTACAAATTGCCATAAAAGAATATTGCAACATATCAACGATTCTCAAGTTGAATTTATGTTCACAAGAAATTCAATGAACTAGGTTCTTTAATTCCTTTTGCTTTTCTTGAAGATGACAATAAGGATGAGATGTTGCCTAGGTTGGCCGGCAAAAACACACTTCCATGTTTCGAAAGGTTAAATTTATGAAATCTTCATGAGATTGCTGCATAATGAAAGACCTTTTATTTGGGTTCTCTGTCCGGCTGGCGTTGCCTCAATCATGCTAAACATACTTTCGAAGGAATTTGTTGAAAGCAAGGAGAGAGGTTTCTTTAAGTTGTAAATACATCATCATCTAGGGTTAGCAATAAAATATTGCTAAATCTAGTAATGTTTTGGGGTCCAACTTATTTAGGTCACAATTTCTAGCATACTAGTTGTTAGGAATTTAGTATTGACAATTTGACATGGGTTTTATTGATGTGTAAACAAGAAGTTGGTAAATGCAAACTAGTTGTTAAGTTGTTACATTATTATTTTCTAATAATAATGTTTATTATTATTTTGTTATATCTATAACATGTATTTGTGAGTCATTTGTTGTAAGTACTTCATATTAATTAGGAAGTTGGATTCCTATTATGTAATGGCTATATAATAGCCCATGCAATATTGTTTGAGAGTGAGATAAATAGAATAATTTTTATTTTGTTTTGTGTGTTCATTACAACCAAATTCAAGATTTGGTATCAAAGCAATTTTATGGTTCGGCCTGTGATGAGAGTCTTCAAAATAAAATTCATGGCTTATAAGTTATCTCTATATTCAAAGCCTATAGCCAATCTTTGTCATATTGATCTATATCACGTAGATAATCATTCAAGCTAGTAGACAACTCCTCTCTCTAAATGCGGATCTCTAAACAAGCATGTGACTACCTTTCTAGTAGACATTCTCTCATGTGCATTCACCATTGTCTCTTTGATCCAATTGCCTCTCTCTTTCGCATTTTAGTCATATGAATTTTGGCAAGTGATCACGTGCCCTTCATCTCAAATGGCTAAGGATCGCTTGGTGATCACACGTGGAACGTAAACTATATCTAAGCGTGGATTCTTATCTCATATATTCTTATTTTCTGTGGAGCTTTGCCATTGGAAAGAACGTTGTCCTTCATTTTCATTCGAGATGACTCTTCTATCATGCGCCATCAATAAACTCATCGGCCATGAAAATTTACATCCGTTTGTTAATTTCCGGCTTTAACCATATCCGAACTAGTATATATGTGCTTTTGGAGAATAGGTGTTTATGAGGAAGTGTAGAGGAGGATTAAGCTTTAGGCAAACTAGGCGGTTGCCTAGGTGCTAAAGTAGTCGGGCGCTGAATCTAAAAGTTTCCTTCTACGTTAGTTAATTTTAGAACTTAACTCTAAAATAATTTATGTGAAAACTTAATATTGATCAACCCATTTATAGATATTATTGTATAGTAACATAAATTTAACACATACACATTAAAAAGTTTTGTAATATTTTTGCAAGTAAAAGAAAATATCACATATTTATAAACATGTAATTTTTTTGATATTGTTACCCATTCTCTCGATGTAGCTCTAGATTATGTAGGTGTGTAGTTTGTTCTAGAAAAATGTTAATGTATTTTTATAACGTTTCTAGTGTATTTAGTAGAGGTGAGTATAATTAAAGGTAAAAAGTATTTGATTTTCTGCGTTCTTAGTTTTTGGGGAAATTTTCTATTATTTTGTTATGGAGGAACCCGTAGGCCTGGGCCAAATACAACTCTTCACAAAACCATGGGAGCTACATAAACGTTTTTGTTTCTTTGCAAAAAAAAGGTGTTTTATTTCAGGATAGTGTTCGTGTTACCTACTTGATATGACTAAATCAGACATGTAAGAAGCCTTGTATAAAATATTGTATTTTTTGCATTATGAGCATCTCCTACGACTAATGTATTCCATCCACATAATATTTTTCATCCTTCCGTGATAATTTAATAATATATTTTTATTATTATTTTATTATGACCATGATGTAAATTTAAAAATACAAAAATATAGACATATTTTATTTATTTACTTTATGGAAAAAAATATTAAATAAATTTTTTGAGGAGGGCGCCCACTCAAACTATTGCCTAGGGCGCTCTCGACCTTTAATTTGGCCCTGAGGAAGTGCAGTCTGTGTTATTCAAAGAGTATAATCTCACGTTCTCATGTAGATCCAACACTCAGATCAATATACATGTACATATAACTCGGAGCAATGGAGAGCATATTCTAACTCGGCATTGCTTTTCTATTGTCTTCTGGTGTTCAGATTGTATTGCACAATCTGCATGGTATTGAATCTCATATTCGAATCTTTTTATCCTATGGTTTCCTGCTTTGTTCGCTATAAACCCTGCAAGCTGTTCATGTTAGAAATAGTATTGCGCCTAATGGAACATATTCATAGTCATGCTTTGTCTTCATGTTGGTTCCAATGCATCAATTTCTCCCGTCGCCATTTATGATTTGCAAAAGGCTGCCGCATGCTCTGCCAAGTTCTACAACGTTGATGCTCATTAATATATTGGTGTAAATGTATTCTGATTCAAGGCATTCAATATTTCGTCTTGGGTTTTCTAGCGCGCTGCGCATGCATCTGTAATCAGATTTGTTGCATCTTCCAGATCCACGTGGATTTCAACGAGCCACAAACTTGGTCTTTTCTATTTTCCTCTACTAGATCAACATACATGCCAATATAGAATTCAGAGCTCAGTTCACTTTATCATTCATTAAATTTAAATTTGTAGGATTATAAGTTTTCAACGTCAAATGCCATTATATAATATATGGCGTAGTGTGATTAAAAGTATTTTCATAATATTGTAAATCAAATTCATTGTCATAGTATCAATGTATGTTGTTAAAATTGAGTTGAAATAATTATAACAAAATAGTTCTAATAGCCATTTGTCATGTGTCAAATAGGTGATTTTATGATTATTGTCTTGTAAGTGTTAAATTAATAATGGACAAGTTGAGTTAATAGTCAAGTTCTTAAAAGTTGTCGTTTTCATTATCGTCAAACATTGTATTGTCAAAAGTCGAGTCAAAAATTGTAAAAACAATTTTTGTTTGCCTCACTTTTAGAGGACGGATGAAATAGAGGATAGAGGTGAGACAACAACCTCTCGTTAGTCATCAATGACAGAGCCGCACTTACGGTGTGATGAAATTTGTTTTAGTTGTGTTGAGAGGACTTGTTTTTAGTGTGGTGTGAAAAACTAAGAACATATGATGTAAATTCTGTTCACTTATGAGTATTCCTCATGTAACCCCTTTTGTAAAAACATTGTAGACTATTGATGAAAACGTATTGTAGAAATCATGATGTGAAGGTTATTGGTAAACTAGAAAAACAATTGTGCAATATTTTTGGTGACCACTGTAAAACCAATTTTGTAAGGTTTTTGTGAACTGTAAAACCAATTGTGAAAGGTTATTGGTACACCTACAAAACTTATAATTGGGTAAGGTTGTTTGTAGAAGTAAGAGAAACCATTAATGTACACAATTTAGAAGTTGATCATGAGCACACGAGTGACACACTACAATCAAAGAAAGAGATATATTTTACCATGTTAACACTAAGTGGGGTATTTTTAGGAGTTTAGTATTTACACTGGTTTTTAACGATGTGTAAATAGGAAATTAGTAAATGTAAAATAGTTGTTAAATCAGTAAGTTGTTACATTATTGTTTTATAACAATAATGTTTATTATTATTTTGTTATACCCGTAACATTTATTTAGGGGTCATTTCTTGTTATTATTGACTATTAATTAGGAATTTGGATTCTATTGTAATGGCTATATAATAGCCGGTGTAATATTCTGAGAGTGTGATCAATAGAATACTTTTTATTTTGTTTTTGTATTCTTCTGAACCAAATTCAAGACATAAATGGTATAGACATCCACCACAATATAATGGAGATGTGACTTCTTAATATGTTGTAGCTGCAAGTGCCCCTGGTAAATATATTCAAATTTTGGAAGCATACAAAAATCATGTGAAATGTTTAACAAAATACGTACAAAAAAATATGGTCTAATGGATTCCAATGATTGTATGATAGTACAAATGAGACTCGTGTAACCATATATCTTGAAGGAATCTTTGGTTATATTCCTCCATATTATGGATAGAGATAGAAGGAAAAATCAAGGGAGGTGTAGATAGATAAGGTGTTATATTATTAGATTTTTGGATACGTTTATTTAATCTACTTGGAAGAGGCTTGAAATAAGAAGCGAGTGTCAATATTGTGGGATGTATCAATAATGACCGAGATCGACCTTGTAGAAGTGTAGACACCAAATTTTGGTATCACCCCTATTTTCTATCCTTGAACGAGCTTACCCAAATGAATCTCGTTTCCAATCTAAAATATGTATTCAATTAATTAATCGATAACTTAATTAATACCCTATCACATGTCAAAAATTCATTATGTGTTAAACAATCAATTATTCCAATTAATTCATATCATCCTATTTCATATTTAAATAATCTAAAAACCATGCAAATCAAGAGCCCCACATGTTCCCTACTTAGTTGAATCAAATTAAAATCAATCCGCACCTAAAAATTCAAAATTATTAATCCATGAACCCCACCCATAAATTCAATAATTCAAAATCCCAAAGCATCTAACAATAAATATAACAAATCAATAGTGTAAAGGAATGGACATGGCTTCACTACTACACCTAATCATGTCCCCACTCCACATCTCACATTTTCTTTTTCTCACATCATGAACCCCACAGGTCAAATAATCTCTTCATTATGTCCCATTAAGCAGGGTTGCTTTTGTAAATCTCGGTTACTCATTAACCTCATATTTTAATCCAAATTCAAGTTATAAATATGACCCTTCTCCCCCCCTTTGGATATATGAAAAATTATGAAAATTCTCAAGCTTGAAATAGCAAAATTTTGGTAAATTATTTGTGAAGTTTTGAAGCAAATTTTGGGGTGTTTGGAGGTAAATTTTTCCGCTCTCGTAAGGCCATTTTGATGATCGTTTTGTGCTCTTCTACATCATCAAAGGAGAATTCCAGTACAATCCTCATTTATCACTTGAAAACTTATTCTCATTTCATTTCATTTATTCGGTATATTGCAAATCTCTTTTTTGGCATGTCATTTGAAACTTATTCTTATCTTGTGAACACAAGGGTTGACAACCACCAAGGAAGTGAATGCTTCTCGGATCTGCTCCATTGGGTAGCCCCACATAAAAATATTTCAAGTGAGTTTTCTTGAGTGTCATGTGTTGTAGGTTTGTTGAGATCACAGCGAGGAGGCCCTCATCCATTTGCTACCCGCATCTACCCGGCATCTCCAAGGTATTAAGCCCTTGCATGTTTGAGGTTGTTTGGTGTTTTGTTTTTTTCTCGTAGTAATAATCAGAACATGAAACTTTGATTAACATATTTGGCATGCCCAGTGGGACGAGGCCCAAAATCTGGTCATTTTTATTGCTTTACTTGTTTTGTGCAGGTGTTGTAAAGATCATGATTATCATATTTTCTAGTTTTCATCACTTGACATATATTTTGTGAATATTTCATTTGGAGGCTTACTTGTTTGCAGGTTTTTAATGTTATCTCCATCCGTGCGGTGTAGTACATACATTTAGTCATTTTTGTCCTCGCTTCAAGGTAAATGTTTTTGTTATTTTGAGAGGATTTGTTATTCAATTGTTTATAATTGGTATAAAATTCTCTTATTATCGCTAATAAAAACAAAATAAACAATAATAATAATAATAATAATATTTATGTAAATAAATAAATAAGACAATATTATTATTGTCCTAAAACTACCCTACATTCCCCCCTATTCCTCTCATCCTCCTATCTCGGCCAGTTCGGTCGAGCTACCCCATCTCCTTCCACGTTACTTCCTACCACTTAAACTACCCACGAGATCCCAACTTCTAACTGCAACCACCACTACTTTCCAACTCGATCCTCCCCCGACTCGGCTCCTTTTCCGAGCCAATCCTGCTTACACCCTACTGCTCTCCTACTCCTTCACCTGTCAAGCCCATACCGATCTCCACGCACCCAATAGTCCATTCTGCCACGTCCTCGACTCTCTCCACCCAACTTGTGTCTGAGTTATTCCCCACGTCAACACCTCGCCTCCTACCTACCCGAGCTCTATCCTCACATTCCTAACTCGACCTCATACCGAACATCCCCACTTGATTCCCTCCCCACTGTGCTCCCATACGGCTCAGCTTCCTCTCCTATCCCAACTCTCCACACTCCGATGAACTCTTCCCAATGCCTCCACTCGGATTCCTCCCCTGCACAACCACCTGACAGAACTAAGCCATCAGTAAATTTTGATTTTCCAGGAAAATATAATTTGAAATTTCAGACCCGGTTTGAAAATAATGGAAAAGTAGATCACCTGAATGTGGGGCAATTAAACGTACAGCTCTGTGTTATATTTACTGCATACGAGGCGTTTTTCTCATATCCTTCATATGGGCAGTTTTAAATGACTCGAACCTCACAACCATACAATTTGACACAACAAATCAATAAGCACAACCACATCATTCTATAGCTCCTTATCAAGGCGTGATTTGGGAAAGTCTATATCAATGTATATAGGTCAATAAACTTATACTCACAAGATTTCGATCCTTAACACTTCCAACTATTTCCAGCTCAGTTCTAAATCCACGTGGATTTTTGAGAAGGATACTGTATAATCATTTTATAAGCAACTCTAAGAATATACCTACGTAGGCCAACAAGATTATGATACTTGATCCTTTCAATTGTTTCCATCTCAGTTTCAACTCCTGCATAGCCTTGTGAATAACAATTCTTTTATTAATTTACCCTACTCCATCATGGCTTGCTCCGAAGATTCTAATATTTGATTTTTCCAACGGTCTACAGTTCATTTTCACATTCACCAAATCTTTGTTCGCAATAGTTTAACCCGGAACTTCTAAGGAGATTGAATATCCATGTAGATTCAGAGGTTTCCGATGCTTGATTGTTTCCAGCGGTTTCCATCTAAGTATCAAATGCATGTCAGCTTGGTGTTTCAAGACCATACAGTCTCTTTATAATGAATGGCTCATAATTCCTTATAGCGAATGGACGTAAAATCTATTAATTGCACAGTTTCATTATAACAATTGATTTCCAATTCTAACCATATATCGACAGAGACTCATAAGAGTTAGATACTTGCTATAACGTAGTTTCAAATTCACGCAAGCTTTGTGCATAGTCTTATTAACGACGCCTTTTAGTGAAATTACAGTCTCTTTATAACAATTGGCTTACAATTTATCACAAAATAGTGCTCATAGCCAACTATATATTTCCCATTTAGATTTTATGTGCTTACAATCACCTCATCATCCATGTGAAAAGCCACGTCCATGTGAAGAGAAACCCTGTGTCGTTTAATGCTTTCAACAGTTTCTAGCGCAGTTAAGGGAGTAGTTTAGATAGTTTCAAATTCATGCAAGTTTTGTGTATAGCAATTGACTTATAGTTCTTTAGAATACATGGTGCATTTGATAAACAATGCCACTAAAATTTAATAATTGTACAGTCTCAGTCTAGCAATTGGTCTACAATTCTCTACAACACAATAAACGCCTCTTGGAGCACCGTGGCCAATTATACATTTCTCGTTTAGATTTTTGTGATCATCATACACGTAAAAAGCCAGGTCCATGTGCAGTAGGACCAACCATGAAGTACCTAAAGTGAACGAAATTGTTGTCAATAAAGAAGCTAGATGAGATATTTCTTTTTCCGTCCCATCAATTAGACATCTTATCTCATTGTATAATCTATTAACATCTGACGTTCAAATATATATCATTAGTATAAGATATCTATATTTTATTTTGTTAATAAACATTTGTTTATGAAATTTGTTTAGATGTGATAGATAGACAAATAAATGCAACAAGCATATTCACATCGGTTTTGATAACATCGTTTATCGTATAGGAGCTTAATTATTATTTTATTAATTTATCATTTATTTGTATAAATTTTAGGTTGGTTTGTTATTTGCCTAATACAAGTTGTAATTTATTATTTTGAATGTAGTGTTTGTCGTTCCATGTTACGATTTGCATTAAGTATTTATTTGGGACTAATCGTCATATTTTCTTTTGCGAAATTAAACTACCAAACATTAAGTGCTAAACTCAAACCACATTACCAATCGCCTCTTTTCAACCTCATCCATGATCGTAGAGTCCTCGAATGTTCCTAATCAATGATTGTTGCTTTCAAATACCATTCACCCTTATACGATTAAAATCTCTTCCCAGTTGCTTAAATCTTACACTCGGATCAACTTACTATCGGATAAAAATGAAATGCAATACACGTATTTTCATTTTATCATTTTCTCCTTTCTACATTATAATTTCCCTTTCTTGAGTGATTGTTCTCATCGAAAGTCCTATTGGGTTTCAGAATGGAACAAGGCTAGAAACAACGGTTAGGGGACAAACGTGTCCCTATCAATGTTTAGATCCTAGTATACTAAAGTGTTTCCATACTCAAAAGATTATCAATCACAAGGAATGGAAGAATAAAGAGATGGGAGAAGGAAGAAAACAACAATGCTTTTGGAAATATAGATAACAAGTATCTCCTACTCACATTGAACCAAGAAAATATAGAAAAGGATCAATTACTTCACCACCGTGCAAATCTATGTAGACACAAAGTTCTAAAGATTTACACAGACCAAAACACAAAGTTTCTATTGAATGTAAAACAAATGATCCATTGAATCGAGGAAGAGAGAGAGAGATAATAGAGGAAAAAGAAAGAAAGAACTTCTGTATTGAATTACTTCCAAATTTACAACGTTCCCAGAAAACCAAAATCCCTTTTTCCATGGCCAAAACATGTTTTTATAACAATTTGTGTACATCCATACTTTGTCCCCAAGAAAAGAATATCTAAAAGGAATAATGTTTGTTGCAGATCCACTTTTGGAAAGTGACATGAAACAAATGCACTCATGAAAACTAGAGGTTCAAAAAGGTGAATATTTCAGGTGTTCGAGCATGATTACTTTAGCAGGGGGCATCTCATGATTTTCTTCTTTATGTGGTCCTGCCATTTCCACCTTTTAACCACTTTCATAGCACTCAAGTGCTTATTGGTAAGTTTTCCCCCTTTTTATCATGTATGCCCTGATAAACTCCATTTTCTGATAATCAAACTTTACATCTCTTTAAATTTATCAATTTGGCTCCACAACAAACCAAAAAACACATCTCATGAATAAACGACAAGGAAATAGAGAGAGAAGAATGAAGAATGGTTCACATTTGCATTCTTTGGAGCTTTGGTTTGTTAATGGCGTCAAAAACTAGATGAGTGCATTTGGCTATCTTTTCCCCCTTTTACCTTCAAATTTGGACCCTACACGTGGCAAGATCCAAGCATGACGATGCCCATGGGGAGAAATCTGCATTTCCTGACATTTGGGAGAAAAAGCACGATTTCTCATTTTGCTCCACCCCTCTGTAACTCCGCCAAAGGCCGGACACGTGGTGTCATCTGAGTGGTTGAGGAAATGCGGTTCAAATCTACCATTTAAACTCTTTTTAACAAAAATCTCAAATTCTCAAAAACCTCCACCGCCCCTTTGACTTTTCAACATGAACACGTGGCACACCATGATTGGAAAAGGGGCGGCTCAATTTGCAACATTTTAACCCTTTGGTGAAAAAGGCTCAAATTCTCAATTTCCTCCATAGGCCCGTGTTTCCATTTCATTCTTGACACGTGGCATCACCTGATTGGTTGTGGGAATGCGCTTCAGTTTTATACTTTATCCACTTTTGAAAAAGGGGAAAAATTCAACTTTCCCCCGAAAGTCCATGCCCCCACCATTGACTTTTCAATGTAGGCCATGTGTCTCTTTCTAATTTGTTGTGGGCCTCAACTTAGAAATTATCCCTTCACATGGCGGGGCTGCGGGTCATTTTAGAAATTTTCACCTCTTTGTGGAAACAAGCTAAAATTCCCAAAGTCCTCTGCCGGTCCACCAAAGCGCATATGAACTAAAAATGGCTACGTGTCCCTATTTCATTCTTCAACACATGGCATCACTTGATTGGTTGCGGGGATGTGCTTCACTTTTTATCTATTTTGAAAAGGGAAAAATTCCAACCTTTCCCCAAAATTCCATGCCTCTATTGTTGAATTTTCAACGTAGGCCACGTGTCCCTTTTTGATTCGTTGTGGGCTTCAACTTAGAATTTATCCCTTCACATGAGCGGGGCCACGGGTCATTTTAGAACTTTTCACCCTTCTACCATAATGCCTTAGAGAATAAAATGGATCCATCACCCCAAACTTCCGCCAAAACTACTCTAGCCAATCAGGGACCCTGGGGATGCGGGGAAAATCTAACATTTTTTCCAAAATCACCAAAAGTGATAAGTTCAAAAAGAAACCCATCAGCCACATCCAATGAGAAAAAAATGTGTAGCTTCACCTTTATGAGCAAGAATTTGATGGGGAAAAGAATGTAGGAAGTTGCGGAAATGGGAAAATGCCATTTTTCTCTCCAATGAAGAATTTATTTCTCTGCAAAAGGTTAAAAATGAAAGATGCAAGGTCCCACACATTCCAAATGCATAAAAGAGAGAACTAAAATCATTTCCCATCCATTAAAAATAGGTAAAACATTTTAACGACGTTATGAACTGAGGAAATTTTGATTAAAAATGTCGTGGGAAATGAAAATGAGCATTTGAGGAGTTTAAAACACAATTTCTTCTATGGCAGGGCTCCAATTTTCATGAAATTAGATTCAAAAGGGTGGGGAAAATTGAGAGGACAACAAATTGGCTCCTTTTGGGGATGATTTGGCAGAGGAAAGAGGAAAAATCAAGAACCTTAGAGAATTCTTGGGAATCAATCAAATCGAATCGATGTCTTATCCATGGGCAACGAGTTAAAAAGCAATACCAACACAAAAGAGAACACATAAAGGAAACAAGAAAAAAAAAAAAAGGAAAAAAAAATGCTATACAAAATGTACAAAGGGACTACCAAAAACTCCTAGGTTTTGAACAACTTCAAAAATTTCCCACTATAAGGAAGTGGGAGAGAGAACCATCCATGTAATCCAGGTAAAAAGAGTTCTCACCAGCAAAATGTCTAATTTTAAAAGGACCAAGCCAAAGGGAATCAAATTTACCATGGCTTCCTCGAGGTTCATGCCTTTTGTCCCAAAGAAGAACATTGTCTCCCACTTGAAAAGTTTTGGGTTTAGCCTTTTTTATCAAATAGAGATTTTACCTTGAGTTGATGAGCTGATATTATGTCAACCACTTGCAATCTATCTTCATTCAACTTCTAGAGGTACATAATTCTTTTGTCCAATGAATTGGTAAAGCTGGCATCCTCAATGGCCTTCATCAAATGTAAGGTTGGCAGTTCATGTCATCACTTTGGTAGTTGAGCTTCAACTCCATATACCACTTGAAAAGAGACATTCGATGGCTCTCTTAGGTGTAATCCTATCTTCCCATAAAGCATCATATAGTTTCTTATGCCAATTCCTCTGAGAGTCATTAACAAGCTTCGAACAATGGTGACCAAGTTCTTGTTAGTTGATTATGCTTTCCCATTCCCTTGGGGATAGTAATCTAAAGAGTGGGCAAGGGAAATGCCATATCCATAGCATAAATCCATCATCTCAGTAGAAGAAAAATTGGAAGCATTATCAGTGAAAATCTTGTTTGGTATCCCAAACCTTATTAAGATGTGCTCCTTGATGAAGTTGCATACTACTTGAAGTAGTACTTTTAACTGGAATGGCTTCCACCCACTTGGTGAAATAATCAGTGGCATCAAAACATGAGTATGCCCTACACTTGAAGGTGGATTGAGTGTCCCAATGAAGTCCAAACCCCATTGTTGAAAAGGTTCCTCAATCACCACTTGTTTGAGAGGTAAAGTAGCCAATTTGGGTCTTCCAACAAAGGTTTGACATGCTTCACACTTGCCTACCCACTTTGATGCATCTTTGAACAAGGTAGGCCAATAATATCTAGCACGGAGGATTTTGTGGGCCATGTGACAATAGAAGAGAAATGACCTCCATAGGCCTGGTCATGAAAGGCTGAGAACAATTTCTTTTGCTGCTCTTTGTCAACACATTTCAAAAACCTTCCATCTATGCCTCATTTGAACAATGCATTTTCCCACAACACATATTGTGCAGACCTTAATTTGATGGCTCTCTTATCCTTGGCACTCAAATGGGATGGAAATTCTCCATAAGTAAGAAAGTGTGCAATGCCAGCATACCATTCATTAGTTGAGCTGAGGAAAAGAACAACATGGATATCAACTTCCTCCTTGGACAATTTGGCATCAGCTCCTTCAGCAATGAGTTCACATAAGCCCTTTCCTCGAAACTAGCTTGGTGGGTTTGATGTCAAGATCATACTCTAAACTTTGGCTACCCAATTTCCTCTCTTGGTTCCAAATTCTTGTTGTGTAAGAATGGATTTAATAGTTGTATCGGCACAAAACACAATAGAATGAGAGTTGAGGATGTAAAAATGAAACTGCTTCATAACTTTGACCACTGCAAAAGCATGTTTCTCCATCATGGTGTACTTCAGCTCATGGGATTTCAAAATATAACTCATGAATGCTATGGGGAGTTCATGACCTTCAACATTCTCTGGGTTAACACAATGCAGCTAGAGTACTTTCAGTAGCATAGCAATAGATAATGAAGTCTTTGTTATAATCAGGGCATGCCAAGATTGGAGTCTTTGCTATAGCTCTCTTGATGTCTTCAAATGCAACCTTTCCTTCAGAGGACCAACCAAAAGTATGCTTCCCTTTCATCATGTGGGCTATGTTCAAAGTAAGTTCAACAAAATCAGGTATGAATCTTCTTAAGAAGTTGATCTTGCCAAAGAAAGAGTGCACACCCTTCTTGCTTGTGGGGAGAGGGATCTGCTTGAATTACCTGGACTCTTTCTGGATCAATCTTGATTCCCTCCTTGGAGACAATGTGTCCCAATAATTTTCCCTCGGTGACACAAAAGACAGATTTCTTGGGATTCAAGGAGATGCCATGCTCTCTACACTTTTGGAGGACAGTTTCAAGGTGTTGGAAATGATCAGCTCTGGTTTTTGAAAACACATTCAGATCATCAAGGTATACAACTATGCATTTTCCCTTGAGACTTCCAAAGGCTAGGTCCATTTCCCTCTGAAAGGTGGCACCAGCATTGATGAGGCCAAAAGGCATTCTCCTATAAGAAAAGGTGCCCCAAGGAGTGGTAAAGGTAGTCTTATGCTGATCTGCAACACTTACTTCTACTTGATTATATCCTGAGAATCCATCAAGCATGGACAACATTTTTGAACCTGTAACAACCTACAACACTTGATCCATTATGGGGAGAGGATAATTATCCTTCAAAGAGGCTTGATTCAAATTCCTAAAATCAACACAAATCTGGATCTCACCATTCTTCTTCTGAAAAGCACAATATTAGCAATCCACGTTGAATGGTGAATGGGGAAAATGATCTTAGCCTTCAATAACTTTTGGATCTCTTGAAAGATTGTATCAACAATTTTAGGGTTATACTACCTCTACTTTTTCCGGAAGGGCTTGATCCCAGGTTTTAGAGGAATGAAATGTTGCATCTCTTTTGGCTAAAAATCCTTGAGATCATCATAAGAATATGCAAGAACATCAGCATACCTTTTCAACATAATTCATTGCTTTCTCCCTCTCCTCTTGTGTGTAGCACTTTCCAATGTTTACCAGCACATGGGTTCATTAAGACTCCCAATGTTTATCTTTTCATAGTCAGCAGACTGTTGAGCTCCTTTGGAAGTTTTGGACTTGATGTACCTATCATGTTTATCAAATAACTCTTCCAAACTTACCAGCCCTTTAGGTATCTTATTACCTTTCAGTTTTATGTAGCCATCATGATCCATTTCTTCTTTGTTATCTTCTTCATTTGGGGCACACACTCTCTAGGAATATTTCCACTTCCTTCAAAGTACAGCTGGTCAAAATTATCTCTAAGTTCAAGGAAGGAAAGCAAGTGTTGATCATCATTAAAGACCTGCCAATTATTTGCATTGTCAGGCACACTAGGCCTATGAATCATCTCAATGGTGAATTTATCTTGGGAGAAATCTAGATGAGGGATCAGTAGAGACCCCGAGACAGCCAAGGAATCATCCCTGGTGTTTCTTTCCCTTGGCATGGATTCATTGAAAAGGCATCAAGGAACTCAATGGAATCCCAAACCAGATTCTTGTAATGTTTCAACCTTCTATTCTTCACTTGAAAGAGATCTCTGACCTGTTTTACAATCAACTCTGCATCTCCACAA
This sequence comes from Taxus wallichiana var. yunnanensis, assembly GCA_018340775.1. Lineage (NCBI taxonomy): Eukaryota > Viridiplantae > Streptophyta > Pinopsida > Cupressales > Taxaceae > Taxus > Taxus wallichiana. The sequence goes on from CM031238.1 coordinate 714,302,184, forward strand.
GCAAGGAGATTCTTGATCCCCATCTCTTTTTCCATGCTTAAACCAGGATGAGAGCCTCATACTCAGCTGTATTATTTGTGTTTTTGAATTGGAGCTTGAAGGAGAAAGGATGAATTTTCCCTTCAGGAGAAATAAGCACCACACCAGCTCTAGAACCAGCTGAGGAGTAGCTCCCATCAAATTCCAAAATCCAAATGCCATTAGGATCAAGAAGCACTTCCTTAGGATGGTTAGCCTCATCTTGTGACATGATCATGTAGTTACCATGACCAATGTCCTCATAAAGTATTTGTGCCTTTGGGTCATCTATTTTTTGCATGATATATTCAGTTTGTTTCTCAGGCAATAGCTTCTTCATTTTCCCATTCACTAGAATAAGAGCATGTGACCAATCCATCATGATTTCTCCTCCAACATCTTTGCAAAAATTTCTACTCGTAACATGTCCGTAGGAAGGGGAATATCAGCTACCAAAATGGTGGCTAAAACTCTCTTCTCTAGAAAAGCAACAAAGGCTACTTGTGCATCCTTGATCCTTCCAACCAATGGCACTTCTCTACTTTCCATTGAGTAACATGAACCAAAAGTGTGGGTTAGGGTTAAGCCTAGGGCATGAGCTACCTTAGCAGGCATCACATTATCTGAAGCACTAGAATCAATAACACAATTGCTGAGTTTGTGGCCAGCTATGAGGAGAGTGACATAAAATGGTTTGATCTTCTCATCAGATGAAGTGATTGCTGCCACAAGGCTTGGTTGAGATGAAGGAGAAGGAGTGGGCAAGAGACCTTTAGAACTAGGGGATGAAGGCTTGGATTTGGAATTTACAAAGTCTACCATCTTAGCAAAGGCCTTGGGATGGGTTTGGTAGAATTCAACTTCTGAGATCTGGATCTTAGTTTTCTTGAGATGGTCAATAATGTCAAAAGAACCAGAGGTAGATGGAGCATCATTGATAGGAGTAGATGAAACTTTTGACTTATCAACTCTATCATTTGAAGGGCAAGAAGTTTTAGGAGTAGAAATAGAGGAGGAAGGAACAACAAAACCTACCTTGGGTGTGGAAGAAGTTGGAATAGGATCTCCTCTCCTTGCAATCACTGGAATGGTTGTAGGAGGTTCCTTAGATCTTTTAGTAGGCTGCACCACTTTCTCCTTCTTGTTGGCTTGCTCATGAGTCATGATAACATATGATTCATTGTTCATCTCTGTAACTCTTTCTTCATAATCATCCTCTTCATCTATACCTTCAGTGGTGAGAAAATGGACATGAGATCCACTCAACTCTTCTAATTCTTCATCATCTTCCTCTTCATGTTCTTCACATATTTCATTCTCCTCCTCATCAGGCTCCAACACTTCACATGTTGCATTGACTGGAACTTTAACAGGTGGGCCTTCATTTCCAATCTGGTTTGAGGAGAGGGCAAACTGATTCTTGGGCTGAAAGTTCTTCCTAGGAACATCTGATAAGGAGCATGTTGGGCTAACTACTTCTTGAGAGAAATGAGATCATTAGCAAGTTTTGTACCAACTGATCTACATTAGCTCTAGGAGAAGATGTGGAAGAAGGAGATGCTTTGGATTTGGATGATTCTCTCCTTAGCTTGCCAGACATGATCAGATCATCTTCAAAACTGACAAAAATCTCTGATCAACATCTAAAGTGGCAAGATTAGCTCTTCTAAGTGCATAGCTCACTTCAGGTAGTTGGGCATTAAGGAAGAAACATTTCTGAATCTGATCCATAGGGCATGTGTTTTGTGGGATCTTGTTAACCATCCTGTTGAATTTGGCCACAAATTCCCTCATGGGCTCATGTGACTCTTTCTTGATTTGAGAAATCTAGGCCAAGAGGGCATGTACATCCTCAGCAGGTTTGAAATGCTGCTCAAACTGGGTCATCATGGTGTTCCAATTGGTGATGGATCTAGTAGGGAGATGATAAAACCAATCAACAACATTATCTTGCAATGTCTCTACAAAAATTCTAACAGAGATATCCTCATGTTCAACTCCGAGAACACCACAAGCAACAATGAAGGCCACAATATGCTCATCTTGGATGAACCTTCCCATCACCTCTGAATTTAGGGAAATTATTTCTATTGCCTCTAGGAAATTCATGCAATGGTGGGGAAGAGCAAGAGGCCCAACCCTTTGGCCCCAAGGCAGAGGAGCTGCCATCCTTGGAAAGATTGTTTGGAGAGGAACTAAAACACCAGTGAGAATCAAAGCATGTAAATTAGGACTGATTTGATCTTGAGGGATGTCACTCCCAGAAGTTTTGTCTCTAGCAGGAGGAGTGCTTGCAGATCTTGTTCCTCTTCTTTTTCTTGATGAAGGGAGAGAGAAACCTTGATGATCCAGAAGTTGGAAATGAGGTCTTCTTCCCAAGGTTCTTCTACCCCGAGTGTATCTTGGAGTCACCAGATCAAAGATGATCAAGAAGTTGTTATTCAAAAACTAGAATCCATTTGTAATGAATTCCCCAGTGGAGTCACCAAAAATTGTTGGGTTTCAGAATGGAACATGGGTTGAAACCATAGTCAGGGGACAACAAGTCCCTCCTCTTTAATGGGAGAGGTTCCCTTATTGAAAGGAAAAACAAATGTACAAATCTATAACTATCAATGTTTGGATCCTAGTATCTGGAGTGTTTTCATACTCAAAATATTATCAATCAAAAGGAATGGAAGAATAAAGAGATGGGAGAAGGAAGAAAACAACAATGCTTTTGGGAAATATAGATAGCAAAGTATCTCCCTACTCACATTGAACCAAGAAAATATAGAAAAGGATCAATTACTTCACCACCGATGCAAATCTGCAGACACAAAGTTCTAAAGATTACATAGACCAGAACACAAAGTTTCTATTGAATGCAAAACAAATGATCCATTGAATCAAGCAAAGAGAGATAGAGAGAGATAATGGAGGAAAAAGAAAGAAAGAACTTTTGTATTGAATTACTTCCAAATTTACAACATTCCCAGAAAACCAAAAATCCCTTTTTCCATGGCCAAAACATGTTCTTATAACAATTCATGTATACATCCATACTTTGTCCCCAAGAAAAGAATATCCAAAAGGAATAATGTTTGTTGCAGATCCACTTTTGGAAAGTGACATGAAACAAATGCACTCATGAAAACTAGAGGTTCAAAAAGGTGAATATTTCAGGTGTTCGAGCATGATTACTTTAGTAGGGGCATCTCATGATTTTCTTCTTTATGTGGTCCTACCATTTCCACCTTTTAACCACTTTCATAGCACTCAAGTGCTTACTGGTAAGTTTTCCCCCTTTTTATCGCGTATGCCCGATAAACTCCATTTTCTGATAATCAAACTTTACATCTCTTTAAACTTATTGATTTGGCTCCACAACAAACCAAAAATGCATCTCATGAATAAACGACAAGGAAATAGAGAGAGAAGAATGAAGAATGGTTCACATTTGCATTCTTTGGAGCTCTGGTTCATTAATGGCGTCAAAAACTAGATGAGTGCATTTGGCTATCTTTTCCCCTTTTACCTTCAAATTTGGACCCTACACGTGGCAAGATCCAAGCAACGATGACCCTAGGGGAGAAATCTGCATTTCCTAACATTTGGGAGAAAAAGCATGATTTCTCATTTTGCTCCACCCTCCTGCAGCTCCGCCAAAGGCCGGACACGTGGCGCCATCTGAGTGGCTGAGGAAATGTGTTCAAATCTGCCATTTAAACTCTTTTTAACAAAAATATCAAATTCTCAAAAACCTCTGCACGGCCCGCTTTGACTTTTCAACATGAACGCGTGGCACACCATGATTGGAAAAGGGGTCATGGCTCAATTTGCAACATTTTAACCCTTTGGTGAAAAAGGCTCAAATTCTCAATTTCCTCCATAGGCCCATTGTTCCAATTTCATTCTTCAACATGTGGCATCACGTGACTAGTTGTGGGAATGTGCTTTAGTTTTATACTTTATCCACTTTTGAAAAGGGGAAAATTCCAACTTTCCCCAAAGTTCCATGCCCCTGCCATTGACTTTTCAACGTAGGCCACGTGTCTCTTTCTAATTTGTTACAGGCCTCAACTTAGAAATTATCCCTTTACATGAGGGGGTCGTGGGTCATTTAGAAATTTTCACCCTTTGTGGAAACAAGCTAAAATTCCTAAAGTCCTCTGTCCGGTCTGCCAAAGCGCATATGAACTAAAAAAATGGCCACGTGTCCCTATTTCATTCTTCAACACATGGCATCACCTGATTGGTTGTGGGGATGTGCTTCACTTTTTATCTATTTTGAAAAGGGGAAAAATTCCAACCTTTCCCCGAAAGTCCATGCCTCCACCATTGACTTTTCAACATAGGCCACGTGTCCCTTTACTGATTCATTGTGGGCTTCACTTAGAAATTATCCCTTCACATGAGTGGGGCCGTGGGTCATTTTAGAACTTTTCACCCTTCCACCATAATGCCTTAGAGAATAAAATGGATCCATCACCTAAACTTCCCAAAACTACTCCAACCAATCAGGGACCTGTGGGGATGTGGGAAAATCTGACATTTTTTCCAAAATCACCAAAAGTGATAAGTTCAAAAAGAAACCCATCCGGCCACATCCAATGAGAAGAAAACACATAGCTTCACCTTTACGAGAAAGAATTTGATGGGAAAAGAACGTAGGAAGTTGCAGGAAACGAGAAAATGCCATTTTTCTACCGATGAAGAATTTTTTCTCTGCAAAAGGTTAAAAATGAATTATGCAAGAGTCCCACATTCCAAACACATAAAAGGAGAACTAAAATCATTTCCCATCCATTAAAATAGGTAAAACATTCTTATATGTACCAACAATCAAATATGTTAATCCAACCTCAAGCATCCTATCAAACATCTCCTCCATTTAACATACCAAGCTTCCTTATATCCTTATCCATCCACTCCTTGTGTTGTACAACCAAGACCATCCAATACCTATCCTACACCCACACCAACCATAACTACAACCTCCATGCCTATCACATCAATTACTACTACTCCTTGGACATCTAGCATGATCAATACCTCGTGTTTTCCTCCTTCTAGCCCCATTTACAAATACTTTCACCATAACTCTAGTTCTCAACCATAAAGTCCTACTCTATCCCCATCACCTTATGCCAATGCTACACCTACTTCATTTACCACACTTCATGTACCTCAACAATCTCATCCATCCTACTATGTCCCTACTTCCCAATATTACACAACCTCCCAACCAATTCGATCTCGACTCTTGGATATCTTCCAACAAACCTTCCCAAATCCACCATCGGTAAATCCATTTCTACCTTCCACACCACATGATTTTGATCCTTATTCAATTAATATTGTACATCTAACACCTCTTTCAATATGTATACCCACATCCATTGTTGATTCGACACCTGAATATATCTCATCCACTCCATCATCCACATCTATTCCATCCTTATCCATAATACCAACCATAGATCCAATCCCAGTTCCTGCACCTACCATTTAGTTGTTGAGACCGCATCCACATCATCTTCCCCCTGTATATCATTTGAATAACCTCCTAAATAACTTCAAATTAATTCAACTTCAAATAATCCTTCTACCTCATCATAAGGGAAAATTTTAGTGGTGAATTTTCATAAACTTACGAATATTAGGGATTTTGGAAATTGGAAATGGCTAATTTTCAGCAGTCGGCTCCCACCCAATTCACCTAAAATTTCCACCGATAAGTCATTTATATGGGTGAATTCACCTACTATTTATATGTTAAATTAACTTATGCATGTATTTTGCCAATGTTTCTTATCATTGTACCTCATCCAAGAAAATTGCACCTTGCCAAATCACCTTTACCACGAAATGTTTTTCAGAAATTCGCCATCGATTCAAAAGTCAATTTTGGAGATTCGCCACCCATTCTAAACTAATTTTTCAGAGGGGATCTTAAAATTAACCCCGATCATCGGTGTAACCAAACCCAACTCCACTTTCCTTAGATTCCATCAAACAAATATTGCTTCCTACGCCTATATCAGCACCACCTCTAGATCCTCTGGTGGAAATTATTGTAGTTCCTCCTAAGGACACAACCTCTCAAATAGAATTCACAACCACTAAAACATTTTCCCAAAAATCCCTTATACAGGAAATTAATATTCCTTCCTCTAAACAATCCAACCCGATACCCCTTCAACTAAAACTAAAATCATCCAACACTATGAAAATCAAAAATGACTTCAGCCATCAAGACATAAACATGCTTGAAATTTTTCCTCAACATATGAATTATCTCAAACATCCACTTCTTCTCCAAAGAGCAAGATATTACACATAGATAAAGAATCTTCTAACGCTTGAGTTGAATCATGTACCAATGTCTTCCAACACTTTTTAAAAGTTCTGTCACTCACACTTCCGCCTATTAGGGCCTTTGAACCCACTCGAAGCCATCGTGGATTAATTCCAACCATTTTTGTGCATATCATTGTGTATTTGGACATGATATTGGACAATGCAGATCATTTCAAGCCATTGTTCATGACTTCATCAAAAAATGATACCTCCTCCCCAAACCATACCAATCTCTTCCTTACACTTCAACATTCGCACATTTGACCTCATCTATCCCAATAATGTCTCCTCATTCTTCAAAAACTTCCACAACCATGTTACCTCTAAATGAATATTCATCTAAAGAGGATCCTTCATTGTCCATGAAAATTATTCAAGTGACCGCTCATTCTGGTCCATGTGACCCTGAATCACCAACCAACATCAAAACTGAACTTAAGTCACCAAAGCATCAATATACTCAAGATTTTCCCGAAACATCCAAGATAGCTTACAAGGCATCTTCTAGCACATTAGTTGGATCATATACGAAAATATTCCAACACTTATTACAAACTTTTGTGATCATGCTTCCTCCCATTATACATTTTGATCCTTATAGTAGGAAACCTCCATGGTTCAATCCTAATTGCATTTGCACCTATCATCGTGTTTTGGGCCATGACATTGAGCATTGTAGGGCCTTTCAGACCATCGTCCATGACCTTATTGAGGAAGATGATTTCCTCATTCAGGGGGAACATCCTTCCCCATCCACAACCAATACAACTCATATTTCTACATCCCCATCCATCAGGTTTCCTAAGACTCCCCCATCCACATCTATTTCACCTTTACCTATCATGCCATCTATAGATTCTATCCCAGTTCCTCTTTCCATGCTTCTACCCATGCCAATCACATCAACTAGTGTAACCATGACCACATCATCCTCTTCTTCCACATCATTAGAAGAATATTGGAAAACACTTCAAAATTGTAGCAACTTCAAATGTCCCTCTTATCTCATCTACAGATACTTCCACAACAAACCAACCTTCATCGGACATCATCATGAAAACACTAACCCTTCCACCTGTATCAATTACAACACAACCTTTAGACCCTCTGGCTGAAATCATTGTCATCCCTTCCAAGAATGCTCCTTCATAATCCAAATCCAAGAACCTTGGTACATGTCCACAACAATCTCTTGTCGTCCCCAAAAGAAGATAGACATTTTTTCAACAAATACCAAATATAAATAATCTATTTTGGGGTAGCATAAATCTCCATCTAAGGCATCACAATCACTCCACCAACCAAAATCAAAACCATCCAACATTCCTTCGAGATTCGAATCTTCCTCTAAAATTTCAAATGTCACTAAAATGGAACCAAAACTATGGAACGACATGACTCAATCCTCCAAGACAACTCAGAAAACCACATCCCAAGCATTTGCATCCAAATCTAAGTCTAAAGATTCCAAATAAAATACATATACTAACGTATCAATTGAATCTTATGTGGAAGCCCTTCAACACTTATTACAAATTTCCACCATCACGCTCCCACTTGTCAAGGCATTTACCTCGAAATATTAATAAGCCATCGTGGTTTGATCCCGCCTTGTTTGTACCTACCATCATACCCTAGGTCATGAAACTGAATGTTGTAAGGCCCTTCAGAATGTCATTCATGATCTCATTGAAAGAGATGACCTTTTTTAGGATTGTCCCTCTACCATTTTATCCACAATTAGCTCCACATCTATCGAAGTCTCTAAGTCCTCTTATACATCCTCCATTAACATCTCTCCTTCACATATTATTCCTCATATAGAGGGTCCTCCCTTATTCATCAACACTTTTTCCTATAATCCTAACTCATCTACCTAATCCAAATCTAAAGTTATCATCAACATCCAATCTCTTTCAACATCCATTAACTCATCCACATCCAATTTTCCTATAGTGATATAATCTCTTTCATTGGGGAGTATCCTCCTCGTCCTTAATCATATCGTCTCTCTCAACTATCTAAACAACCCCCTTGACACGGGAACTTCACTCATTGACATTGTTTTATTTACCTCATCCAAATCCACCCCATCTAAACTCGAACCCTTCCAAATCTTCATCTCATTTTAAGCCCTCCTTTGAGGCAATATTTGTCCTTCCATCAAGGGACCATTTATTTTCATCAAATCCCACCATTTTGGCCATATTTGTGCATCTTGTAAAGCACCATCCATTTCCTCAAGTCCACTATTATGGCCATGTTTTTCCTTCCGTTGAGGGACCATATTTCCATTTATGTTCATCAAAGTCCTCATTTGAGACCATGATTATCCCTCCATTGAAGAGCCATTGTTTTCACCATTTTCATCAAAGTCCACCTTTGTGGCCATACTCATTCCTCCTTTGAGGCACATAATTTGCATTTTGTTTTATAAAAAGTTCACCATTGTGGCTTTGTTTATGTCTCTCTTAGGGGCACCATATTTTCCACATAAGCCCACCCTTTTGGCCATTTTTTTCTCATTCGAACGCATATGTTTATCTGTCTTATTCAATTTTGAAAGGTAGCATATAGGTTCCAACTTATCTCTGTCTCACGACATCTTATCTAATATTTCACTCTCATTTAAAACCCAATGTTGTGGTCATTCTCATCCTTCCCTTGGGGTGACCATTATGTCTTATCCAAAATCCACCATTGTGGTCATAATTACCCTCCTTCGGAGGATCGTCTACTCGTCTTGTTAGGACACATATTTTCACTCCCTTAAAGGGTAGAACATAGTTTTTTTACCTTCACTCATCTATCTCATCCTACCAAGTTCTTATCTTATCTCAGACACAATGTTAATCAAGGATTCAACGGAGAAATTTTGCTCTTAAGTGGATCAAACCATATATTATCACGCATAAGTATGATCTAGGGCCTATCATTTGGCTTCCCTCGATGGTAAACTTGAAACCAGAACCTCTTAATGCATTGCACTTATAGCCATTCTATTGTTAGCACATGCACCCATGAGTAGATAGTCATATCTTTAGATCATTCCTCTATCATTAACCTCTTCCATCTATCATGGTAATGATATGAACTATGTGGTCTACCATCACTACTTTGATATGACCTTGAATATGAGTACCACGGATCTACTCATAGCATATTCATTATGGATAAGTTCTCCCATTTGGTGAGAACTCCACAATCATTACATCCATCACCCTCTCATTCTCCTATTGCAGTCATGTAAAGGGTCCAGGGTGTCTCTTGTACATTCATTATCCCATCCTAAGTGGTCTACTTAGCTATCCCCAACTCTCCCCCATGTAAAGCTAAAATTCATGAATGCAAAAAAATAAAAATCAAAGTTATTAAAAATAGACTGATCCCTCGAAGGATAGTTGTTCATTTTAAAAAAGAAAGAGAAAAAGGAAACTAAAAAGAAAAGCATGTAAATAAAAGTCCAAAGAATCATAAGAAATAGACCGATCCCTCGAAGGATGGATATCATATATATTATTATTATCATCCATATTATTTATAAATTATACCATACCCTCAAGGATGGCTACTCTTTTATTATGACATTTTGAAGGCTTCCCACATTGATCAACTTTCCTTTCATCAACATTCTCAGAAAGCTTCCTGCATTGATCAACTTTCTTCTATTATTGTTCTTCCTTTTTCCCAGAGCTAGGGCATAGACTTAGGAACACCACTTTGGAGAACCCTCTTCCTGCATACAAGTTACATCTCAAACCCCCTTGTCATGTCAACATTAGGTTTATGAGAATATTTCATTCATATCTCCCTCAGGGTCTTTTGGTATAATTAACTGTCATTGGTTATGTACTAACACCTGCCATTGGCTAGAAGTGCAATACCTTGAGTAGTACCTTTTCTTATTTACCTCCTATCCAGTTTGAAGCATGACTTTCTTACGTGCCCCTTGCTATGGTCATCTTGTATCACAATCGTATTCTTAGAGATCAAATTTCATATCATAAAATTTGCATCCATATGTTTACTCTTAAGGATGTCCCCTATTAATGTCATCCATAAATCCATCAAATCAGTTACTATTTTTAAACACTCTCTTTAATGCACTATTTGGTTTGGGAATTCTACTTGATCTGCGTTGTAGTTTGTGAATTCTACTTGAGGATATCTCTCAAGTAGTATTCATTATCTAGCAGCTCCTCATCCCCCACCATGGCCAACATGACCTCTTTCCATCCATCCTCCTACATCACCCTTATCTTCATGTCTATTATCCACCCACTACCTTTCTCACCATTCTTATTCCTATCTATCGCTTAATGCCGACATCATCTTCTTTACCATTCCAATTTTTCATCCCCAGCTTGGCGCATCTACTAAACTATCAATGCAGCACAACAATCCTATTCAAAGTAGACTTGTCATTTTGGACAAATTCACATTCGTTGACCATTCCCTTCTCCTAGTATCCTCTACCAACAAAATGTTCTCTTAAATTTCACCCCATATCATTCTCTATTGCTCTTCTCACCCACTTCGTCCTTCTCATTGTTTCTTCGATCCTTCACCCATCCTCCACCCTAATAATTATTGTTTTTTTCCTAATGTCCTTTTATTAGTGTCGCTTCCTCCGTCACCAGCTTTCATCATTTTGGTTCCCTTTCATTCTTTCAAATTTCAGCTTGATGATCTTACTAATCACCTATTTCACACTTGGCCTCTTGATTGAAATATATTCCTTTGCTAAGATCATGCCACTGTAGAAACTCCTTCACCTTTCCCATTTCCTTGAATGCCAATCACCACTACAAATTTATTTTCGCTCCATCTCTTCCGCTTAACGCTCTTGCGTCATCACTCTCACAACGTGGGCATACAAATTAAGGATTCCCCTCAAACTCTCCATCCTACAACACATACATTCCTCCATCCATTTATGTTATACTCCTGTGTTTTATTCTTTCTTTATTATCCCCCGTTTTAATATCTTATTCTACTCAGACATACACCACTCACTCTTTTCTCATCCTTCCTAATATGCCTCTTCTACTACTCGGTCATCTTACTTACACACTTTTGTAGTATGTAAAATGTACTTAAGGGTTCCCCTTCAGTCCATCTTATCATACACTCTTTCCATCAACCCTTTCAATCATCCACTTTTTTCATCATTCTTATTCTTCTTCGGCTTAATATATTACTTAACCACTCCTACGGCATGGTGATCTTAATTAAGAGTCCCTCTTTAGGATGATATTTCATATTTCCTTTCCTAATCGCTCCACATTCCCACCGTATCCACATTTTCTCTTCATTTCCCATAAACAAATCCTCTTCCCTCCTCGTTTTTCCTCACACAAAAATATCTTGGCTTCCCCAAATATCATCTCCATCATCCCTCGTATGGAAATATAAATTAACCACTTCATACCATTTCCTACTATGTATCGTTTCTTCATCTTTACCTCATTCATCCTCATCCACATCTTCATCCACTACATCCTCTCCTCAACTTCATCTCCACACAAATCGTTATCCCTCCTTTCTTTACTCTTTCCATTCCATCTTCTCGAGTTCTCCCACATATCTACCCTCCTGCTTACCCTCCATTGTTGTTGATATTCACCTAACATCCTTTCATCATCATATTTTGTTCCCACGCTAATAATTATCGGTGGACTTATCCTAATATTCACTCATCCCCATTCCGCGTAACCATATTCCCTCTTTTTGATCTCCTCCATTCTATCTTCATTACTTCCTTCCTATGTGTCCTCTAATCATTCTCAAGAGACTTCTCCTAACATCCTTATATGGCATTGCATCTTATATCCATTCCTCAATTTTTTTCACCACCTCTCCATATTCCCTTCAATCTCTTCAATTTCCCTAGTGTTTTCATCATACACCCTTTCCCTATTTTTTTCTTTCATTACCTCATGCATCTCTTTATTTATTACAATCTATACCATTCTTCCCTTCTAGCTTCTCTTTACATTCCTTATACTACTCACTCTCCACTGCATATCTCCCATTTTGGTTTACTCCCTTTTACATCATTTTCTCCATTGTCCTCTCCTCCTTTCCGATCCTCGTCTTATTTCACTTCTTCTATATCATCTTCTTCCCCATTGATAACCTAGCTCTTTAGCATTTTTATCATCTCACCATCCACATGCATTTCCATGCGGTCAATTCCATATTCTTTACCTTTCTTTTCCTCATAGTAACCTAGGCCCTTCAATCTTCCCCGCTCTATTATTTATTTTGTTTTCCATCATTTCTCTCCCTTCATATGCTTCACCCTTCTTCACTCCGTTTTGAATATTTCTCTCCCTTTTTCATAATTTCACCCTCTCCTCTATCATTTTTTTTTCGTCTTCTTATTTTTTCCTTCTTCCCTTGTCATCCTTATCTCCTATATTCCTTCATCTTCCAAATCCTTTGTTTCCTTCACTTTGTACTTTTCTTGCTCTTCTCATTAGCTATCGTACCCCCATCCATTTCTTTCCACTCTCAATTGTCCATTCCTCTCCACCTCTCCATGTCACCATAATTTCCATGGTTTTCTTAGCTTTGTCATCTCTTTTATTTGGAATACCTTCATATCCATCCCTCTCAATTTTTTCTTGTCATTTCTCTCATCATCTTCTACATGTTGTCCATTTATTCATTTCCACTAATTTCATAATGCACATCACTCTTCCGTTTTCACCCTTTATTCTCTTTTCTTTCCCTTTTTCTTTTTCCTTGCTCCTTCACCATCTCTGTTCTATCATTTTCTTGTACTTTTCTTCTTTGTCTTTCATCATTTCTTTCTTCCACCATCTTCCCTCTTTATTATATTTGTTGCTTCTTTCCTATGACACATCTCTTCCCTCTTGTCTCATCTCCTTACTTTCAATCCTTCCATCCTCTCATCTTGTCTTCTCCTTCTTGTTTATCCTACCTCATCAATTTCTTCTTTTATTCTCTTTCTCTATTTTCTTTTCTCTAGACCCATCACGCCCTCTCTTCTTTCATTTCTTATTGTCCTTCTCTATTATTCTCTTCCTCTTCTTTCCTTCACAATCAAGCACAGTTCACACTCCTCGTTATTGGTGGATGATGGTTTCTCCATCCTATTACACCCCATCCTCAACCTCCTTAATCATTCCTTTTTTCTCTCCCTCCACCACGTCTGCTCTAGTCCATATCCTTGTCTTATTCAAAGTCCTCTTCCTCCTCTATCAAATTTCTCTCTCCTCCTTTCAGAGTAGTGTTGTCTCTTCCATTCTTGTCAACCCTCTCAGGGAGGCATCATCATCTACATCCCTCATCCCATCTTCCTTTGACATTTTTGTCTTGGAGGATACCATAACGACCATCACTTATCCAATCTTGTTCTCTTTCACGAATGTTTGCTCTACTTTTGTTTCTTCACAAAAGTAGCTTGACTCCTTCTCCTACTTGTTGAAGAAGTGAGATTGCTTTCTCTTTTCTTCACCTCCTAGTTTTCCATCATTTATGGACCTTTTCTATGAAACATGTTTTTATCACCATATTTATCACCCTTTCGGGGCATTTGATCTCACACTTCCATATTATCTTCTCATCTTGTCCACATTTATGATTACATTAATTCCCCCTGGGTCTTTTACTTACATATTTACCTTCTATATTGTGCCCTGTGCAAGGGCATCATTATTTCCATACTCATCCCTTTTGTGGATGTATGATTTTTCACTCGATTCCTCGCATACGAAGGATTTTGCATACTTTTCACATTTAGTTGCACATATTCTGATGTTTTCCTATGACCTATTGGTCATTACGGTTTACATCCACACTGCAGTGGTCTTCACCCACTCACTGGTCCGTAGAACATTGTCGCATGTCTCCTTTGAGACCGCATCATCCTCCCCAATGTGATATTGGAGTCACCACCATATTTTTCATTATTATTGTGATCCTTCTTTTTCCTAGGGGAATATTCTCCTTTAGTCATGTCTTTATCCATCCTCGGACACATGATTTTATCTAACCTTTTTGTTGTTGTCTCGTGCATTGCTATCGCAAACCACTCAACCAAAAAGGGCAAATGTAGACACCAAATTTTGGTATCACCTCGTGTTTTCTCTCCTTCAGCAAGCTTACCCAAATGAATCTTGTTTCCCATCTAAAATGTGTACTTCAATTAATTAATCTGATAACTTAATTAATCCCCTATCACATGCCAAAAATTCATTATGTGCTAAATAATCAATTATTCCAATTAAGTCATATCATCCTATTTCATAATTAAATAATCTAAAAACCATGCAAATCAAGAGCCCCACATGTTCCCCACTTAATTCAATCAAATAAAAATTAGTCCCCACCTAAAAATCAATCCCCACCTAAAAATTCAAAAAAATTAATCCATGAACCCCACCCATAAATTCAATAATTCAAAATCCCAACATCGACAACAAATCCAAAAAATCAATAGTGTAAAGGAATGCACATGGCTTCACTATTACACCTAATCATGTCCCCACTCCACATCACACCTTTTCTTTTTCTCACATCATGAACCCCACAGTCAAATCAACTCTTCATCATGTCCCATTAAGCAAGGTTGCTTTTGTAAATCTCGGTTACTCATTAACCCTATATTTTAATCCAAATTCAAGTTATAAATATGACCCTTCTCCCCCCTTTGATATATGAAAATTTCTTAAAATTCTCAAGCTTGAAATAACAAAATTTCCAAATTATTTGTGAAGTTTTGAAGAAAATTTTGGGGTGTTTGGAGGCAAAATTTTGTCGCTCTCGTAAGGCCATTTTGATGATCATTTTGTGCTCTTCTACATCATCAAAGAAGAATCCTAGTACAATCCTCATTTATTGCTTGAAAACTTATTCTCATTTGATTTCATTTATTCAGTATATTACAAATCTTTTATTTTGGCATGTCATTTGAATCCTATTCTTATCTTGTGAACATGGGGGCTAACACCCACCGAGGAAGTGAATGTTTCTCGGATCCGCTCCGTCGGGCAGCCCCGCATAAAATATCTAAGATGTTTTTCTTGACTGTCTATGAGTTGCACATTTGTTAAGATCGCAGTGAGGAGGCCCTCGTCCATTCGGCGCTCGCATCTGTCAACATCTCCAAGGTATTAAGCCCTTGCATGTTCGAGGTTGTTTGGTGTTTTGTTGATTTCTCGTAATAATAATCTGAATAGGAAACTCTGATCAACTAGAGGATAAACCCTTTTACTTATAATGGTCCTTCGAGGTCTCAAATCCTCTTAATATTACAACTACAAGGGTTGTGCACATATGAAAATCCAAGGAAATGACCCTTGATGGTAAAATTTTGAACTCTTGAAAGAAATTGAGAAACATGAGAAACGATTTAGCATTCCATGCTGCACCACGGATATTTTATATGATTGGAGATGTTTCAAACATCAACCGTGCTTGTGAAGGCAAGGAAATTTAATTCAACTTTGTGTGATTAAAGACGTTTCAAACATCAACCGTATTGTGAAGGCAAGGAAATTTAATTCAACTTTGTGTGATTGGAGATGTTTCAAACATCAAAATTGCTTGAGAATGCAAGGAAATTTCGTGCAACGCTTTGAAAGTGGAATATGCGCTAAAGTAATAGCTACGGTGAACGTGAATGTGAGTAGTGGTTTGACGAGACTCACAGAAATGATGTATGTGATACTTGACGAGACACACAAAATGGATGGAAATCGGTATCATGTTTGGTGGAGACCTTTTGGGGAAGAAAATTGTTCCACCGGGGAAAATGAGGATAGTCTAACATTCAGTATTTGAAATTTTCAATGTATGTATTTTTATTACATAAATTTGAGATAATTATTTTCACTTAATTGTTATCTATTACGGAGGGTTCCTCCAACTTTCTAGTTCATCTCTTCCAACTTCTCTCTTTTGGAAAAGATTTAAGAACATAACGATTACTCTAATGGGAAACATTTAGCATAAAAATATGACAACTATTTTTCAGCAAAAGTCTCTTGTACCACAATTTTTAAACTTGTCGGATAATTAAATGGAACCCAAAGATGTTTTTGTATTATATAATTAAGGTTTTCACAAGTCATTTTACTAAAGAACTACACATGAGTCTGCAAGTTACCAAGAGATGCAAATGTAAACTTTCATTGGAAATGTTTGTTGATATGAGATCCCTCATTTAGCACTTCAAGTCTTACATGGTGCACCTTGTTATAGTGCCAACCAATGTCTACATATTGCTTCCATCCATTACCAATAATCTCTCAAGAACATCATTTCTTTGAGTTGATGGAACTGCTTTACATCTCTCACAACAATTTTCTTTGTAATAATATTAGATAAAAACTTGTTTGTTGTGTGCCAATCAACACACATGAAGGATATTAACAATGCCAAGAGTTGTCTAAGGGGGCATGTTTATCAATCCAAATGCAAGTGTGAACTTCTCAATACCTTTTTTCCTCTCATGGTCATGTCACTGAGTACAATTTTTGAATCTCAAAAGTATTTAATGATGAATTGTGGACCTTTGGGTGTGATATGTCTCCTACATAAAACACATCCACCATTTTATGGAGTTTAATCCAACTACATCCACTTCATCTAGGTATGTTTGTAATTCCTCTATTCATCATCAATCTCCTTACCTTTTGAACCACACCCCACGAACACTTTTGCATAAATGTTTGACATAAGAATATAAGTTACAACCTCATGCCATTAAAGTATTTACAATCACGATCCGCTAAACCTGCATGGCTACATATTAGCAAAACAAAAATGAAGTGTATATGGTCATGGTATGTTTCAAGATCACATCTCTTGGAGGCATTTTGTCGAACAACTGATTTTCCTTATGTCTGCTTCCATAATTTGTGTACATGATCATCAAGTCCTTCACAACTACGCCATCTAATAAACATCCAATTTTAATTACATTTTGATGGATGTCCATACCGTGTTCTAAAATTCCCATTTTGGCATAGGTCGAGAGGATGGTTATAAATAGTTAATGGGTTTGGTTTTAAAAGTTCCAATTGCATTTCCATAAAGTATTCCAAGGGATTTTCAAATAACTTATTTTGTACATACCCTACAGCCATGGCATTTTACAGATGACATTATGTGCAAATTATTTTTTGAAATCCTTAAATCCTCATCATGAACACCATTTTGTGCGTTTTTGCAATTAAGAAATCCTAAATTTCTTCTAGGCATTTAGTCAAATAGTTCACATACAATGTGCATACCCCAATGCTATGCATATATATCTTCTAGAGCACATGCAATTAGAACATCTGGAAAAATTCATGTCCCAAGATATTTTCTAGAGTGATTCATTACATCAAATATTTTGAGAGCATCCTTGCAAAAATCCATTGTAGACATATCCTGCGATCATGACAGTCCATGAGAACAGATTTTCTTAAGGCATTTTGTCAAACATTTCATGACCATTGTCAATGTCTTGATATATTGAATACATGGACCTACATGGGTTCTTACCGAGACATGTAAAAAAATTATTTCCATTATGCTTCTATAGATGTCCACGCATTACTCTAAACTTCCCATTAGGCTGCAACACAATTTCAAAAAAATCATTTATCTATCATTGAAATCTATGAGAATAGTTCACATTCCCTGTACATTCTTCCATCTTTTTCCAATTTATTTTATGCGCACCACCCATGTACATTATACACACATTATGTGCATTCTTCTCACTTGTTGCAGAATGTGTATCTAGCCATAATGAAATGAATGAGTTTGGATTGCCATCTTCCACTCTTGAAGATTTGAGGAGTTTTACCCTTTCCCTTATCCACCCGTAAAAGATCATAAGGGCCAACATTGTAAGAATCTTGATTTGGTTGTCAACCCAAGAATTGCCTCTATTCTTGTCATAATGTTAAATTTATATGATGGCAATCTGGAAGACATGAATTCGAGTCTTTAAAGTACAACATTACATGAGTTCAATGATACATTCGATTAGATGAAGAATTACATAAAATTATTAGAGTTATGTATTTATTTTTAATAAATATGAGATGTAGAAATTAGGCACATAAAATAACAACTAAAAGAAATAAAATAAAGAATTGCAAATAAAACAGTTATTGCAAATTCGGATCAGCACTTATGTGCATATATTTATTCTTCCTTGTCGAGCTTTGGCTCAATACAATCTCTAAATGTGTTATATGTGTGAACAAGGAAAAGTTGTAAATGTTATGAAATGAGGAAAGAACATTTAAGAAGCCCCAAAGATTTAAACAACAAGTAAATGGACCATCGTGATAAGAGATAAACAAGACTAACTCCTTTAAACATGCATATAACTTTGAAATAATATCAAATTAACATGTCCAACTTAAATCTCTAGTCTTTGAATGCTAAATTAAATGAACCTAGAAGATCCTAGAAATCAATTTTGTTGTTTACTCCATGAAGGTGAATGAATCTTACTAAATGTCTACAAGGCCAAGTTTAGCATATTCCATTACTAACCTATCATGGATGCAAGATGAAGCTATTTTAATGGTGGATGGCTCAAGATAAAATGCCTTATTAGCTTGGCTAATGTAAATGAGCTCTTAAGCTATGTCAAAATGTGGTATGATATCAAGATCAAATGTCAATAATGTGTGTTTATGTGTTGAAAGGGAGGGGTGACCCTTCTATTTATAGTTTCCCACTTGGGAGAGTTTGGAATTCTAAGGCATGTGGGATAAAAGTCCAAAACACACTTTTAGATTATATTAAGATAAATATGCTTTAGGCTTAGTTAAGCTTGATTAGAAAGTGATTAGAGAATCGTTGAGAGTTGGAAGGAGTCGGATTAACCATATGTGACTGATAGATAGCCTAGGAAGCTTCTAGAAGTGGTTCAAAGCGAACTAGGGAGGTTCTTAATGGTTGAAAGGAGGAATGTTTAGTTAATAAAAGAGATATTAGCCTAATGGGTCAAATATAGGATGAATACGACCAAGAAGGTGTCATAAATGGGCATCCAAGAATAGAACAAATAGTATTTAATTGATGAAGTGTTGTCAATCGATCGAATCAAGAGACGTTATGCGTGAGAAGACTTTAGGTGTCTACATTTACCCCTCTTTGGGGTGGCGTAAGTAAATTCACCGAAAGAAAGTAGAATAGCATAAAAAATAAATATTTTGAAAGGGATAGAAGACAAATGAGTAGAATGAAGGATACCCCTTGATTGTCGATGGGGTGATGGAAGAACTCAATTGACGATCAAAAGATGACAAAAAGAGAACAAAAGAAAGAATAGTGTGAAGAAGTAGAAAATAAAGGGGATATAAAGAAGAGTATAAGGAAGGGAAATGAGCTAACATCCATCCAATGCCTTTTAAACAACTTTATTTTTCATCATATTGCTAGTGATCTTCATCATCGGTCCTTATTAAAAATAATGAGCAAAAGTGTAGTATGATATGAAAAGCCCTATATGAAAAAATTTCCATTGATAAAAACACCAACTCCATGCAACATACAAATTGCAATGTAATACGAGAAAATAAGATGATGTCTAACTCCATGCAACATACATAATGCAATGTAATGTGAGAAGGTAAACAAGATAACCTAACGAGAGAAACAAGTACAATCACACACACCTAAACCAACAATTTCTAAGATAGTTGTACCATGTTTTTCTATCGATCTTCACTTCCAACCTTTTTGTGTGAAATGACAAAGGATAAAAATGGTGCCCTAAGAAAGGATAAATGCAAGGGGAATAAAAGAGGATATTTAGGTCCAATGATAAAGCATTATGTGCTACATAATAGTACCAGACAACTTGTTGTGCCCTACAAGATAGACAAAACATGCAAAATAGCTTTGTTAATGAAGGTAGATTAAAAGCATTTGTGAGTCATTTATGATGAGAACAAGCAAGAAACAAAGAGTGACATTTTATAGGATGATTTTTATTTTTAGAAGTTTTCTCAAACGTCTTTGAATGTTTTGATTTTTTTAACATATTCGAATGTTTCGTGATTTTGAAATTTTTATGAAGCTATGTATAGGGAGATGAAGTAAATGTGGATGCCCCTAGCGATAGATGGGATGTACAAGGGAAAAGTACCATGCACATACTAGAAATTGAAGATATGAAAGTTACCCCAGCGATAGGTGGAAGTATTCAAAGACAAACTCTTCACACACAGAAGTTGGATCATGGCCAATATGGATAGTTTCAATCATGATGATGAACGTAAATCAATAATGTCTTAGGAAGGACCAAGGATGCCCCGGTTACGCTTGGCCAAGAAAAACGTGATAGAAAAAAGTGGGAGATTGTTTTTGTGAAAGTGATAAATGTGTCTGCAAACATGGAAAAAAGGTAATCTTAGACACATGGATGTTCTGAAAGAAGTAGAAAAATGATGTGAATGATAAGAATATATCTTAGAATCCTTGTGATGAAGAAGTGATTAGCCAAAAGCACAAATTATGAGACAAGATATGACTAGAGTAAGAGTTTGAACAAGGTCCAAAAAAAAATACACTTGGTAACATACTAATCCTGCTTGCTCATAGAGATCCAGTGTGTGCATGTGGAATTTAATTAGCTTTGAAGGGAAGATTTAATAGACAACAAGTGAAAACACCTAGCCAATGTATAGGAATGAGTGATTTTCAAAGGTGATTTGTGAATGGAAGGTGGAAAAAGAGCCGTACATTTATCTCACTGCCATCCAGTGTTGATATCCCCGACAAAGATGTATTTGATTCTAATTGCAAGATTTCTCTACTTGCACTTAGGTGTTTGTTGACAATTTCTGCACTCGTGCGAAATGGGAAACATGAAACTTTCTTTACAATGGAAGGATTTGATGAAATTGACCTATCTAGGGAATGCATTACAATTTTATTGTGTTTTTCAATTGTAGCATTTGATTAAGTACATGTAATATTCAACTATGTGTGATGTTACAAAATGTAACACATCACATAGGATTCCATTCCATGTTTGTCTTCTACAAGGAAACACAAAATTCTGAAGGACTAATGCATTTCCTTGATAAAGGCAGAATCACATTTAGGTGAAATGCTAAATTCAGGAACAACAAACAGAGTTGATTTTTATATGAAAGAGAGTTCATTATTAATGTTATAGTTACCTCTAAACTCATTATTTTATGCATGTTTAAATACATTTAATCATGTGATTGAGTTGTTTATTTCATCATACAATCAATATCCATCATAAAAATTGAATGCAGAAAGAAGTATACAACTCAAGTACAAAAGTTAAATGTTATTTATTCATAAAGAAATTTAATATTTCCCACACAAGCCGTGGGATGTAACTTAGAACTACTTAAGAAAGAAATACATATGCATGCAGTTAAAAGTAAAAGAGTATAGAAGAAACCCATCATTTCCTTGGGGTCTCTTCTAGTCTTCTTGTCTCCAGCTCAACTCCATCTTTCATCCAGCTCTCCTAGCAGTCATAATGTACCTAAAAAATGAAAAGAAAAGGCATCAATTTTGAGCTCGGGGTTTGATATGTACTCATGTACTATCTAACTACATAAAAATGGATTTCTAAATATCAAAAGAATAAGGAACACAAGAGGATAAATAAAAATTTGTTAAAGAAATATTCTGTAAGTGGTACATATGATTCCTAGAATCATTATAGAAGAAGAAAGAGAAAAAAACTATGGAACATAAGAGAGGCCAAAAAGCCTAAATATTTTCTAACTATTTTCTTAAGTGTACATGTACATGTATCGATATAGAAAGCAAAAATATTTTGTGTAAATGATTACTGTGCTAAAAGGAAAATATTTTCTGAAAGAATCTAAATGGTAGAGGTTTATGAACTTTTCCAAGAAAAGGAAAATGCACCAGAAAAACAAAGTCTTATCATTTTTCATCAAATTACAACAACTGCTCAAATAAGGCATGATCTATGAGATGAAAGACATTGGAACACAAGCAAAAATAAAGAATTCAGGCCTAAAATGACCATTTGTGAATTTTGGAATGACAAGAGCTTTCAAGTAAGAGAACAATTTTGAATGTTTAGATTTCACCATCAAAGACAACTTTTCAAAGTCCATTACAGTGTTCAGGATTCCATCATTTGAGCTGAAAAAGAAATAAGTACAAATTCTTCCCAGTTTCAAAAATAATCATCCAACATAAGAGTTTCAAGATGCAATATGATCAAGTAGGGCTTTGAAGGTTTAATGATTTCAAAAGTACAAGTGGAAAGGAATCAACTACAGCTCAAGATTGACATATTGATGGAAAATAAGGTACAAAACTCTAGCAAAGTTCATTCATCAAGGCAGCTATGAGCGAAAAGTAATTACAAATGTTGAAATCCATCAAACACTACAATCTATTCACAACTAAAACAAAATTACCAGGATGATAGAGTGAAACATGATATCAATATCAATTGATCTAGAAGTTGCAATCAGAATTACAGGTTTTATTAAGCTCAAATAAAAGTATGTCATCAAGTTATCATAATATTGTGACCAATTTTCAATTACTGAACAACTATATGAGTACAAGCCTAGATACAAATCAAAGGTGCACCAGTGGCAACTAGAGCCTCATTAGTCTGTTACAAGATTGGTAATAATTAGATCAAAACTACAAAATCAATAAATACTTTTATATTCCTTAAGTACAAGTGCATGATTGGAAGCCGAAATCTGAATAAGTAGCATGTGCATAGTCATGTTTGATGATGCAAGACAAAATAAAAAGTGGTACAACTTTGTGGGTAGAGAAATTGTAACAGATCAAACCCATTTCACATAGGAATTCAAGCCATAGTGGTTTGCAAAAGCCTCATATGCTTTCCAAAGACATGATACAAATATATCAAACTCTCTATACAATTTGAGTAGAAGATTGAAAAGGGTTCAAGATCAATTCATTCAACACATTAGTTCATTTTAATGGAAACCAACAAGTTGATCTAGAATAAAATGGAGCATGTATGAAGTGACAAAAACTCATATTCAAGTAAATATTCAGAGATAAATGCATCTTTGAACACCCTTAAGTTACAAGTAAGCTATAAGTGTTTACAAATGAACATATATTCATTGAACAAAGAAGGCAGTATGAATTACAAACGTGAGCAATAAACGATGATATTATTTTCCAATTCATCAACTTGACAAGGTGAAGTGATGATTCAAAATATAGAAAGATCAAAATTCTTAGTCATTTCAAAAGTTATCAAGGGTTCAATCATCTAAATTTATGCATTAAACATGAAGCAGATATTTGAAAGGGAGAAGCCTTCTCGACCTTAAACAAATTATGTTAGTATAGATAAATATCAAATTTAAGCTCATTATGCTGAGGAAGAATGAAAATAGGTTTCAAAGTACGACAACCAAAATGAATGAAGTAACCTAGATATATACAAATCTTTGATATCAAAGGAACGACCATTCATATTCAAGCTATGAGATCAAATCTTCAGTTCAAGAAAACTCACGAGACCTCTAAATGAACCGAGATGCTAGAGCTCGAAATGATCAAGAATGAAAACTACAATGAAGCAAGAATAGGGAAAATCAACTCTTATAACTTCAGACTTAATGGAGGCATGCTATAATTACGAAATATGGTGAAATAAGGTTGATTGTTACAAACCCAGAGGCACATTTATAAAGCAAGGCTCTGAAATACAAATAATGGGGTTTGAAGCATTTTAAAGCTCTCACGGCTAGAGTATGAACCATCAATGTAATGAAACAGAAACAGAAACCCTAAAAGAAAACATAAGAATCACACTCAAAATATAATAATGGCGCCATTAAAGAGTACAGAGTAGTGAATAAATGACGAACCGGCATAGAACCACGAGTGGCCATAGTAAGCAAATAAAAACCCTTGTGCATATGCGAGATAAGGATTTTCAAAGGAACAATTAACGATGCACAATGCAATATAGGCCTAACAGATCACCAAGCTCTTGAAAAACAATGAAAGCAAAATATGGAGGGAATAAATTTCACACAGATAACCTAATTTTATGGCCATTACAGATTGTTGAGGATTTGTAAAGAGCTCGACAATCAAGAAAACTTACTTGTTTCAATTAAATACATCGAAAACCTTAGAGGAAAATATGAGTTACAGGTCGAGCCAACATCAACATGGCCAAGTTAGGGCACAAAGTATAAGGTTTCTCCTTCTAACAATGGCATTCAAAGCTAGCCCAATACTTTCATCAACACAGTACAAAGTTTTAAATTTCACATAGCCTTCGCAATCAAAGAAACAAGATTCAGAATATCATTAATGGAGGTCCACTCGTATCAAAAGAAAGCCAAGGAAGCTTAAAAGACCCATTAATAAAGTGACCACCTTCTTAAAAATCTTCAAAACAAATTCAATAATATGCACACAATGAACTCTCGAGTATTTTTGCAAAGGAATCAATCTCGAATAACATCACAGACTCCAGTTGGCTCAAATGCATAAAAATGGGGGCCATGCAAAAACATTTCCATGGCTTCACCCACAAAATGAGAAATACAAAGTGAACAATGAGTTAGGGTTGAGTTGTTTTATCAACCCAACTCAACCTCAAGCCATTCTAACTCGACCTGAGTAAAATATCAATGGTCGAGATATCAAAGTACCAAGATCGATAATTCACAGCAAATCGAAAGTTCACCTACCCCTCTACCGGATCCAGAACCATGGTTAGATCTAACTCATCCCGTGAGTTCCAATCAACGATCGAAATTCAATATTACAAATATCAAAAGATGAGGAATGATCCCAAAATCAATGCAAATCCTAACTTAATTCATTCAAAGTTTACAATCATCGATGATAGAGATAAAAAAGTACAAGAATCAATGGATGGAGATTCGTCATCATATTCAATGCAACTTCAATGCAACCCAACTTATCATTACAAACATATCAACGAATTCATTTATTGCAGACCCTAATCTTGAACCATGGAGTCATCAGATCAAAGGTAAATATTAAGTGAAGCATGACATCGAAAGTTGACAATCAAATTCCTAACATCAATGCAAAACAAGGTTAGATTGGTTTAAGGTCAAAGCCACCTACATCACAAAGGGTCAAAGCATTGTGTGGAGGGGGAAAATGTCCTAATTAAACAAAATAATCATTTGCATTGACCATCGATTAAGGTCCTAAATCATTTTCCAAAAATAATCAAATACCGACCACCTTGAAAAGTAGGTTGATGATTAATCAAAAGGTGGCCAAATCTTATACATGTTATGATTAATCGAGAGGGTCCCTAAAACATTACAAGATGCTTAAGTTTATTAAAAGGGGTCAAACCAATGTTTTCCATGTAACATCAAGGTGGCTAAGTGATATGATTAAGATAGATGCAATGAAAAGTTGGAAGTCTATTTCCTAAACTTTCCAAAGATTATCTTAAAATTTGCTAAGGAACCTCGTACAAGGAAGAAAATATGGTTTTCTACATGTGATTACAAAGGTGATAAAGACAAGTGGATAAGAATGAAGGTAGTCCCCATAGGAGAAGGACATTTTTTAGTGTTAAAAGACAAATACATAATTTTTCTTGCAAGAATAATATTATGCATGTAGACACAAAAGATAAAGATGTCATTATGAGCATGCAAAGTTGAGAATATGCACATATGTCAACATCAAAGTGTGCAGGTTGTCCCCACACATTGGGTGAATTTTTGTATAGTGTTAAAGATACAAGAATTATTTTTGTTCACACAGGGAGATAAAATTTTTGCATGTGCATCCAAGGGGTAGAATTAAAAAATGCCTAAAATATCATTGCAAGTGGATCAAGTTACAAGTGTCACATCAAACAGAAGAAGACAGATATTGCATGCATATTGGAGAATACTTACACAACAAGCAAGGGATATTATTAGCCAAATTATTCATCCAATTTTTATTAAAAATAGATCATTCAACTGCACTTGGACTAAAATTTATTTTTTTAACTAAGTCTATTAATGCCTCTTTGTAATCAACATGTTTATTTTTATTCCTTTATTTATTCATGATAAAGAGTTAAAATTAGCATACATGGGCGAGTACAAATTTTAGTCTATTTTTATGATGGGTTGGATGAATAATCTTGTTATATATTTTGTGTAATTGCAAGGCACAAAAGAGGACATTTTTGGACATAGGAGTGTTGAAGAAAATTTTGCCATATTTTCCCCTTGAATGAGAACTGATTTCTACCTTTCTAATTATTCCCAGTGGTGTTTATATCTCATTAATTCTTGTGAATGTCAAATTAACTTATTAATCATCTTACCTTGCTTCAAATTTATTAATTTCTATATAATATTAGTGTGCATGTTTATCTTATTGTGTTGTTGTGACTCATTCCCTCAATACACAAAGTGTTTTTCCTTAATTTTCTGCTAAAACTATTGGTTTGTGCATCCAAAATTCATTCTCAATTTGATTGTGCATGTACTTAGTCAAATCCCTCAACATATTTGGTGTATCAACCCATTTTCAATTCAGTTACAATCATCATTTTACCCTCAAAACCCCTAAAATTAGTTTAGGATACATAAAAAGGAACCGTCCTTGATACCAGAGACTCACCTCAACAATAGGTATACCCAAAGACCTTAGGTGTTTCCATTGTATCTAAAAAGTGAGAGATTAAGAGAAATTTTTGAATCCATGCAATCATCTCTCAACAAGGGTGCACTTTCAAGAGATAACAATGTCTATAGCCCCGATAAATTTTATTAGAATTAACCCAAGAGAAAGTTATATATCAATTTTCTTTTGCTTTTTATCTTTTGTGTTGTTTGATTTATGTTAATTCTTTCTGAATACTTATTTCATATCTCTTATTTAACAAGGGGTTAAGAACCATTGGTGGCTTGATGGAAGGAGGTGGAAGTGATTGTGATAACGACATTGGCTAGTGTTAACAAATATGTCCAAAAATTCTTCGCAGTAATTTTATTAGATGTATGTAATGATAGTATCTCTAAGAGGTCAATCGTTCTTTAATTTACCAAGGCGTAGAAAGACCAAGGTCATACAGATACCATAGAGATAACTGTCATGAAAAATGTGCGAATAGGATAACATAAATATCATTGAAAGGATGAAAATGGTGGATTCCTTGCAGAGGAATAAAAATAAGGGGAAGAAAGAAAATCCATGTGTATGTAATACCTGATTGCAATGTTTGATCTTTGTTCCTTTGATTTTTTTATGTTTTCTCATTTTTTCTTATTTTTGAATTTTTTGATGATTTTTCAATTTTTGATAGTTTTTGGAAGATTAGGAGTAACAAAGTCACTTCGTGTTATAGGATCCAACAACGATGTTTGCAACTTCCTTGGTAAGGGAGATTAGGCATGTTTGTTTATCAAAATTTATGTTATCCCCAATCTCAATGATTGAGGTGAGCTCATACTCAACAAATGATTGTGACTTATCCTAAAACATGGATTTTGTATGCAGAAGCTTGAGTTCCCTATCCATAGGTTTCTACACTTTATTCCATACTTGATGGTTGCATTGATGTGCATTCTAGAATCGTGCTTGATTTTGAATTTTTGGGTTGTAGGGAGATTTGGAGCTCATGGAATGTGTGAGTTGTGCTTGATGAAGAAGTCGTTTGGGTTTCTTATAAGTGACTATGTGACCTTTCTAATCCCGAGAAGTGGGAGGTAAAAGTGTACATTTATGAGTGATGATAGAAAAGTAATATAGTATAAGAATTGAAGAGGATGGGCTACCAGGAGGTGAGCCACTAATAGAAGATAATGAAGGGCTGCTAGGATATGGCCCCAAGATGGAAGAAATTAGGCTACGAGGACATGTCCCAAGAATAGAGGATGATGGGCTACCCGGAGTTGTCCCATAGATGGAAGATGATGAAGGGATACTAGGATACGGCCCAAGAACAGAAGGTAATGAACTACCCCAAGGTGACTCATAAATAGAAAATAATGGAGGGCTACTAGGACGTGGACCCATAATATAAGAAGATGACAAGGGACTACTAAGGGGTGACCCACAAGTAGAAAATGGAGGGCTACCAAATGGTGGCGCAAGGATAGAAGATAAAAGGTTACATGGAGTAGACCCACTAATATACGACAAGATATACTAGGATGTGGCCCAAGAGAAGATGAGAATGGGCTACCAGTATGCGGCCCACACATGGAGGGTGGCTAAGGGCTACCAAATGGTAACCCACAATGTAATTGTGATTGAGGAATTGTGATAGATAAAGAATGATTGGGTAACAAGAAGAAGGGCCATGGATCAATGTTAGACCCCGACATCTCATCATGCTTAGAGGAAGGTAAATATGGGATAATAGAAGAATAATCAAGCTCCATGGCCTTAGGATCTTCCTCTACTTTTTGACAAAAGGAATCATATTCTTCCTCTCCATATGTGAGCATATCGAGTTCTAGAAATAATCCTTGTTTGTAATTATCTAGAGGGATATATTCATGTAGTTTGATGGTTCCTTCATTCTGAGAGAAATCAATCAATAGAGGTTGTTGTTCTTCAACCGTAGGAGGTTGAATAGAAGAAATGGGTTCAACAAGCATGGAATTTTTAGAATATGTGTGATGATGTAGATGAGGTTAAGACTTGAACCTAGTGTGTCTACAAAAAATTGTATAGTGCATCGAAAATATATCTTAGCACATTGTTTCTTGAAAAATTTTCTCTATGTGGACATTGGATTTTATCTTTAGAAGATGGCTGAAAAGATGGTACTATATGGTTGAAAAGGCTTAATGGAAAAATATGGATTGGATTTTGATTGATAGAATAAGATGACTCAGGAGACGAATTAGAAATGGAGCTATATATCTCGTGAGTAGAAGAAGATGTAATGCATTTACCTATATGATGATATAGTGCCGCTAAACTAGTAGGATTGAGTCTAAAGTCCATATATTTCGATGTAGGAGTCAACTTGGAAGATTCCCTAGAATAAATTTGAGTCACATGAATCTTTAAAGGATGAATACGTTGTTAAGGCGATTGATAAATGAGGTCCTATGAAGAAGGGAGGACTACGACTTAGGAGTTGATTTTGAGGAATATGAATAGTATTTTGGATTAGAATCATCGAAAGATGGAGAGGAGTCTAAATAATAGTTTGGATCTAAATCAAAATAAGAGTGGGGGAATCTAAATAATAATTTGGATCAAAAGTTTCCAAACCATACCAATGACTATGAGATGAATGCGGGAATGAGGTACTGGATGGGTTTTCTAACGAGAAGAACCAAATGAGGTTTAGTCTTGATTGGCATCTTTTAATGTGAACACCAAAAATTTGATTCGTTATTGTCATATGTATAGGGGACCACGTGATAGTTAGACATTTTTGCTTCATTTAGGTAAAAATGCCTAGACCTAGATGCATCGTGATGACACTATTTTGATAATCCAACAAGATTATCCTAGAATAAGTTTATGAATTTGTTAACACGCAAGGAATAATACTGCAAGTCTATGAGTAAACCAATCAATCACTCAAACTATTTATAAAACACTATACCAAAATCTATAGTTATAAATAGTGGTGTAAAACAGAATATAGTGACAATAACCTATCACCACCTAGGTCTAGTTAAAATATAAACAAGACCCAAGCACTAAAGTTATATTGATGCAATCTCTCCACAAGATATACTATGACCATTAGATTGTAAACAAAATATAATTTTTGACAATGGAAGTTTCAAATGTTAAATAGACTAACACCAATATCTTGTCACATTAACCAAGCTTGGAATAAATGAGGTGTTAGTATCAAGATGGTGCTATTGTGATATAAACAATGTAATATCAAGACTCTCAAAAAGCCTTAAACAATGTTGGAATAAAAACTAAGTGCAAGCATAACAAGAAGTTATTAATCATACGATCAATGTAACAATACAATATGGAAACTTATACCAAGTTCTCATAAATGAAGACAAGATGTAAGTTTCATAATTGTTTGGCTAGAATATGATCGAATAACAACTCAAAGGGGAAATAATGATCAAACCAAACCTAGCTATGAAGATTATCTTGACATGTAGATCAAGTGGCTATCAAGATGTAAAGAACGTACCCAAACACTTTAGACATTTAACAACTCATCCATAAACATGGATGAGTGTAAATGAACATAAAAGTGGTGAACAAAATATATGATAACACTCTTCTAGATGCCTTCTCTTTTCTGAATGGGCAACAAGAATGCAAAGTTATAGATCAAAAAGGGTGGAAATGAACTAAGTTACTTACTTTGGCATAGTTTGGCCTCATTCTAAGGTGAGAAAGAAACTAATATAAGTAATACATCATAAATCTCATGATTACGAAACTTAGCTTAGAATTAAGTGGACTCTTTTCCTTGTTCAGAAAACTAGGTTTTGAGTTCAAGTAAGCCATCACTTTGTGAGATTTTGACAAGACACGATGGTTTGGACTAGCAAAGTGATCTCCAAGAAGATATGGCTTCCTAGGTAGTTTGCTCAAATAGGTGTCACAAGTTTGTCTAATGCAGGGAAAATTTTCCAAAGCTTCCCAAGGAGTATCTTAGATTTACTTTACCCCCTTCTAATACAATGAGCAACTAGTGTGTTCATTTGTGATGTCACTTAGAGTCACGATACAAACAACTTTGACTCTAACTCACAAAATGTATTACTACTCAAGTAGGTAAGAAAAGCGCTTCTCATTTTGTTGACAAGGTTCCTCAATGGTGGATGAATTTAGGGTTCCTAGAACCACCCCCATTGTTATAGCTTAATACATTATGCCAAAGGGTTTACGTTCTAGTTAAGCGGATAGGGATGTACCATTTTCCAAACTTGCAAATACAGTGTGATGAATATGGTGTTTTTTTAATCTTTTTAACTTAGTGTATTTGTAGTTTTAGAATTTTGAACCACATTTATTTGACAAGCGAATCGGGTCTTGCATTACGAACGATTAGTAATTTTTGAATAACATCATATAAAGAGGATAAGTGTTGCTTTTGATTTCCCATATTTTCCTAAGATGAAAGGAAAGAGTATACACAACACGTTATCCCACTCAAAAGTGGTAAAAAAAATGTAAAATACTTAAGTAATTATGAAAAATAGTTCCTTTTAGCCTACTTTGAAATTTAATCCTTTATAGAACTTAAATTTAAGTGTGTGGAAAGCAAAGAGAAATTTTTTGAAACATTTCTAATTCCCAAGATCACTTAGAAGGTGCGAGAGAAGAGCATACATGCTTCAAAATAACCCTTCAAATAAAAATGCAAACAATTAACTAAGTTAATATCAAAAGAACTTTCAAACCATTGTTAAAACCTCCAAATTGTTAGAAACATCTATAAATTTGACTCTGTAACTAGCAACAAATTTTTTATTTTTGATTGTGACACTTTCACACCTGAATGAAGGGTATGCACATTTATCGATGGATACGTGCTCAATGGTGGAAACACGCGGCTATAGAAATACACATGGTATCGTTACGCGTGCGTGAGAAGAATAACATGTATGTGTGGGTTTTAGTGAATACACACCTCAAAAGGAATGTACGTGTGTAGGGTAAAATATGAGGTCAACATAGTATTCGAATAACGTCTGCACATTCCAAGAGGTGGGTGCACGTGCAAGATGATGCCTACGCGTGGATAAGGATGGGTGCGTGTGCCTTTGTAAAATGGGTTGAAATTTAAAATGCAAGTAGAAGGATGCATGCTTAGTAAGACGGGTGCACGACCATGATGAAGGATACACACTCTTTGGTTTAGGATTCCTACGTGTACCCCTTTAAAATGACAAAAAAACATGGAAATGAAATTTTTTTAGAAAGGAAGTAGGTTAGTTTTCCACCATTAAAACCTATTATAGATTTAACCCATTAAATACTCATGCAAAAGGGTTATTTACCCCACCTAAAGTTAGAAATCGGTTAGAAAACAAACTATTTAACCCTAAAAACATGAAAATCGGTAGATATGGAAATGAAAATCTCAAAAATGACTTATAAAGGACTATGGAGTAAGTCTCACTACGCATGCCAAATGTGAACAAGGAAAAGTTATAAAGCTATGAAATGAGGCAAGAACACTTAAGAAGCCCTAAAGCTTTTAAAAACAAGTCAATGGACCATCATGATAAGAGATAAACAAGATTAACTCCTTCAAACATTCATATAACTTTGAAATGACATCAAAATAACATGTCTAACTTAAATATCTACTCTTTGAATGCTAATTTAAATGCACCTAAAAGATCTAAGAAATCAGTTTTGTTGTTTACTCCATAAAGGTGAATGAATCTTACTAAATGGCTACAATGCCAAGTTTATCATATTCCATTACTAACCTATCAAGGATGCAAGATGAAGTTATTTTAATGGTGGATGGCTCAAGATAAAATGCCTTATTAGCTTGGCTAATGTAAATGAGCTCTCTAAGCTATTTCAAGATAAGATATGATATCAAGATCAAGATGTCAATAAGGTGTGTGTGTGTGTGTGTGTGTGTGTGTGTGTGTGTGTGTGTGTGTGTGTGTGTGTGTGTGTGTGTGTGTGTGTGTGTGTGTGTGTGTGTGTGTGTGTGTGTTGAAAAATAGGGTGTTGAAAATTTATATTTTTCACTTGGGAGAGTTTTGAATTCTAAGGCATGTGAGACAAAAGTCCAAAAGCACTTTTAGATTAGATTAGGATAAACATGCTTTAGTCTTAGTTAAGCTTGATTTAGGCTAGTTAATATTGATTAGCAAGTGATTACAGACTCATTGAGAGTTGGGAGGGTCATATTAACCATATGTGAGTGATAGATAGCCTAGGAAGCTTTTAGAAGTGGTTTAGAGAGAACTATGGAGGTTATCAATGGTCAAAAGGAGGAATGTTTACCTAATAAGAGAGATATTAGCCTAATGGGTTTAATATATGAGGAATATGACTAAGAAGGTGTCGTGAATGGGCATCTAGAATGGAGTAAAGAGTAACTAATTGACGAAGTTTTGTCAATCGACCGAATCGAAGAGACGCTAGGCATGAGGAGACTTTAGTTGTTTACAATATGAAAAGACTTACAATTGCCTCTAATAAATAGATGGCTTTCATCTAAGAAAAAAATCAACACTTAAAAATATAACATCAACTAAAAAGCACATGCTTTTGTGAAATACAAAGATTTTGACTTATTTTCTTTATTATCTTTTCCTAAAACTAGGAACATCTATTTAAAAAATACCTATGCATGAAAAGTAACTTGTTTTTTTTTTTGTTTTAAAAGCTTTTCCAAAAATAAAATGGGGAAAAATTAAAGTCTTTTTCTAACACTCCCCCTTAATTTTGACCTTCAAACTTTTATTATTCTAGAGTTGAGTGTGCACTTCCAGATCTGACATATTTCTAATCACAAATTCCCAAACAAATTCTCGAATACTCAAAAACTTCATTTACCAAAGATTTTGTAAAAATATCAGCAAAATAATCTTTGGATCTACAAAATTCAAGACAAATTTTCTTGTTGTTAACCAAATCCATGATGAAGTGATACCTCTTGTCTATGTTCTTTCTCCTCTTGTGAAAAACATGATTTTAGGACAATGCTATTGTTGAATTGTGATCACAAAAAATACATGTAGAATCCTATTAATTCTACCTCAAATATTTCAACATTCTTCTCATCCAAACAACATGACATGCTCCTCATGTTGCTTTACATACTCTTCTTCTTGCTGAAGATAGTGTGAGTGTGGGATTCTCCTTTGATGCCCATGAAACTACACCTGTTCCAAAGTGAAAATCATAGGTGGATGTGCTCTTTTTGTCATCTATACTTTTGGAACTATCACTATCTGTATAACCTATGAGTTTGAACTCATCTGATGTTGAATACAAAATTCTATTATTCTTAGTTCCACATACATACCTCAAAATCCTTTTCCTATCTTTCCAATGTGAATCCCTTGGAGATTCCATGAACCTTGAGATGAGGCTCAAATCATAGATAATATTTGGCCTTGCGGCCATCAAATACATGAAACTTCCAACTAGCCTTTTGAACAACGTTGGATCTAGAAATGATGCATTTTCATCTTTACTTAACTTCAAACCTACTGCAACTGGTGTTGGCATTGGCTTCTAATTTAACATGTTAAAACTCTTCAATACATCATTATCATATCTCTCTTAGGAAATAAAAACTTCAGCTTCTAATTGTTGAACTTCAATGCCCAAAAAATAATGCATAAGGCCTAGATCCGTCATCTCAAATTCTTTCTTCATATCTTATTTGAATGAATCTGTAGATAGATTTCTATTAATGATTAAATCATCCACATATAAACAAACAATAAAAATTTTACCTTACTCATTTATATTAATGTATAAGGTAGGCCCACTGCTGCTCTCCTACTAAAACCATTTTGAATCAAATAAAAATCAATCCTACTTTACCATGATCTAGGTGCTTTCTTGAGACCATAGAGCATTTTTCTCAACATGTATACCTTTCATTCATAACCTTCTGGGTGATTCACATAAACTTATTCTTCAATAAAACCATTCAAGAATGTTAATTTTTACCGTGTCCAAATGTACTTGAAGGTTAAAACATCCGGTTGTAATCTACTCCATATTGCTGTGAAAAAACCTCTTGCAACCAACATTGATTTATGTTTATGTACTTTACCATCAGCAGTATATTTGGTCTTATAGACTCACTTCACTCCCATCGCATCCTATCCTTCTTGAAGATCTACCAATTCCCATGTTTGATTCTTCTTTATGATGTATATCTCATCATCCATGAATTGAACCCAAACTTCATTATTTATAGCCTATTCAAAGTATACTAGATTTGCAGCTTGACAAAAAAATGCAAGAATTGAAAAAACATTAGTTGTATTAACATTATAAATATCACTAAGACTTCTTGTTTTCCGCTGCAATGGGTTATCAGATGATGGACTATTTTGTATTGAAGGAGTTACTTTTGGTGTTCTTTGTGGTGTCTTTTGCATGGTTGAAAATGACTGAAATCTTATAGACCTCCTAGATGTAGATGGAGGTGTAGCTTATCCTACAATTTGTGATGTATGTCCAAGATTCGAAGAAGATACAATACCTTGCTTCTCTATACTTTCATCTTCCATATCATCATGAGGAATAGTTTTTGCTACATACACCGATCTGTTTCTCAATACTTGCATCCCATGCCTCATTTTCAACAAAAAAATACATCTATGTTGATTATGACCTTTCTAGTAACTGGATTAAAAAACTTGTAAGATTTTTATTCTCTGAATATCCAACAAATATGCACTTTTCTCCTTTTTTTCTAACTTCTTCCTTAGCTCATCAGGAACATGTGCGTATGCCACACAACCAAAAATTCTAAAATGAGAAACATTGTGTTTCCTCTTAGTCTAAGCTTGTTGAGGAACCATGTTTTGAACAATCTTCATTAGACACCTATTTATTATTTAAACAACATTTTGCTACTACTTCTACCCAATACTCATTTGAAAAGATGTTTTTCCTTCATCATACTTCTCCCATCTCCATGATGGTTCTATTATTTCTCTCTTCCACACCATTCTATTATGGTGTATACCTGGTAGTAAACTTCTTGTGTATACCATGATATTTGCAAAAATCAGAAAAGCATTGGAAATATACCCATGTCCTCTGTTTGTCCTCAGAAATTTGATTTAGTACCCACTTTGCTTTTCCACTAAAGCCTTAAACTACTGAAATATATAAAAAGCATCTTATTTGTGTCTAAAAAGTACACACATGTATTCCTTGTATAGTCATCAATGAATTTCATAAAATATGAGAAACCTCCAATAGAATTTGTTTGCATCGGTCCACATAAATATGAGTGAAAAATTTCAAGTGGTGCACTTGTTCTTTTGTTTTGCCAACTGGGAAGGACTCTCTGTGTTACTTCCCCAAAATACAACCTTCACAAACTCTATCTGGTTTCTAAATCAAAGGAAAACCTTTCACCATATTTTTTATGTGTAATAAATTCAAACCACCAAAGTTTAAATGACCAAACTTGAGATGCCATAACCATGATTCATCTTTTTCAACTGATTGAAAATTTGATTCAATCTCCTTAGCTCTGGATTGATCTATAGTATGAACTCTAGATGTGGCTAGTATAATCTTGAAATGAAACATTTTGTTTCTTGTCATCTTCACTTTAGCAATCACCTGGTTACTTGGAGCTTTATCCACGATCACACATTCGTTGTCTTCAATGTAAAATATATATCCCTTTTGTAACAATTGACCAATTCTCATAACATAATAAACATCCTGCATAATATTTTTATCCCCCGATTTTGTTAGAATGTTGATTATTCCTTTTCCTTTTACAAGTTACTGTATTATTATTCCCAAGGGTAACTTCTATCTTTACTGACTCATCCAAATTATAAAATAAATCTAAGTTACCTAACATGTGATTACTACAACTAGAATCCAAATACCACACATCACTAGGACTCTCTTTTGATATATTACACTCAATAGGTGATGTTACGACAATATTTATGCACGTAATTAACATGAAGCTTGGAGTAGAGCTCCCAACCTGATTTTGATTCTACTTGTTCTGATCATACTACTTTTTTCTACATTCATAAGAATAATTCCCATATCTCTTGCAATAGTGACATTGC
The DNA here is from genome assembly GCA_018340775.1 of Taxus wallichiana var. yunnanensis. Classification (NCBI taxonomy): domain Eukaryota; kingdom Viridiplantae; phylum Streptophyta; class Pinopsida; order Cupressales; family Taxaceae; genus Taxus; species Taxus wallichiana. Next base: position 714,339,278 of record CM031238.1, read on the forward strand.
ACATGTGACTTATCCAATCTCTGACCTAAAAAATGATTATGATTGTGCTCTTGACTATGTCCTCATGCACTTCAGTTTAATGGATTGTTGTTGCATCCTCTAAATGAACTTCTTCCTCTACCTCTAGGGCTGAAATTTCCTCTTCCTCTTCCATGATTTCCTGATACTCGTGATGAAAAAGTTGGATCTACAATTTCATTTGATCTATTAAACCTTTGTTCATGAATTATTAGTGATGCATGTAACCCATCAATTGAAAACTTACTTAGATCCTTAGTTTCTTCAATAGCAACTACCAAAGGATCAAATTTATGCACGAAAACATCTAAGAAAATTTTCAATAATCCTTCTTTCTTCAATAGTTTCACCATGAGATTTAATTTGATTGACTAAACCAACTACAAAAGTAAAGAACAATTCTATGGAATCTAAATCTTTCATTGACATATTTTTAAAATCTCTTCAAAGTAATTGTAGCTTTGCAGTTTTTACTTTCTCTTTACCTTGATACGCAACTTGGAGAGTTTCCCACGTAATTTGTTCTTTACTGGCTACTTCCACTCTGGGTAGGATGCTTTCATGCATGGCTTGATGAATGAAGAAAAGATATTTTCCATCTTTCTTTCATAATTAATTCAAAGTGTCTTTCTTTACTAGTGAGAGTGTGTTATATGTTGCTACATTTTTGGGCTCTGTGTACCCATTCTCTATAATTTCCCACACATCCTGGGATCTGAATAGTTCTTTCATGGTTAATGACCAATACTCGTAATTCCTTCCTATATAATGTGATGTCTGCAAACTAGATATAGAAAAAATAACATGTTGTCAATTAGAAACTTGCTGAAAAAATCCACGCTCTGATACAAATTTGTAGAAATTACGCATATAGAATAACAACTAACAAAAATAAAATAATGTATTGTAAATAAAACAGATTATTGCAAACTAAGATCTGCACTTTTGTGCATATATTTCTTCTTCCTTGTCAGAGATTTGGCTCAATACAATCTCTTAATATGTTATATGAAAACACTTACAATTGCCTGTAATAAATAGATGGATTTCATCTAACAAAAAAACACTCAACACTTAAAAATAGAACATCAACTAAAAAACACATACTTTTTTGCAATATAAAGCTTTTGACTTATTTTCTTTATTAGCTTTTCCAAAAACTAGGAACATCTACCTATGCATGAAAATAAACATGTTTTTTTTGTTTTAAAATCTTTTCCAAACAATAAACCGGGGGCAAAAGTAAAGTCTTTTTCTAACATGAGATTCTAAAATTTGATTTAAAATTAAATAAAGAGTACAACAAACTCAAGAATCCTCATAATTACACATTGTTTAGATTTATAGGAGGCATTTATTATGGGAAGGCCCTATTAATTTTTTTCTTTTCCAATTTAGAAATCGACATCTTGATGTATACATGGTATTGAATGTTAAGACATGTTTTTAAACGAAACTCATTATATATATATATATATATATATATATATATATATATATATATATATAATATTTACATTAAATTGTAATAAAAATGGTCGGTAGATATGTATGGCTCAAAAAGAAAGACATGTTAGAAAACATTATGGAAATACAAACTACTTATATGAAAAATATATGGCCATTCAAATCAAAATGTAGAAGATGATAATACATAAAGTTCATAAAAAGTGTTGGAACAGTAGGAGGAAGTAGAGAAATATCCTTTAGAGGGCCCCAAACAGGATGTGGATTTGAAGAAGGATCAAGAAGCACTCACTCGCCCTCATGTTGAGTTTGATAGTCGTAAACAAAAGCGATGGAAATATTCATGACACCATCCAAGCGGAAAAGTGAATTACACATTTATGTAAACTAGGGAACACCACCAAGGCGGGCCCTTGATTGATTCGTCTCGCATTGAAGGTGGCAAGATCCAACCGCACAACTGAGGAGAGGAGAATTGATTCCACAAAGATATGTGATGAATTTTAGGAAAGGTTGAACATAACCTTGAGTAGGATGATTTAGAAGCACTTTATCTATACGAGATTATTATTTTAACATGATGAATCAAATATTTCAATAAATTATAGGTGAAAAATTAAAATGTGAAAGGGATTGCAAAACATTAAAGTTCTCACCATGGGATATCCATTTCCATTGGTAACATTTGACATAATTAGACAATAGTAAGAGACTCCAATGAAATCATAATGCATTTTTTCCCACTAAATATTAGACGTAGAGGATTTATAGAATGTACCAAGACTATTAATAGACTCCTCAAAAGAAGCCTTCTTCTCATAGAGAGTAAGAAAGGAATCATTAGAAAATTTTCCATTGACAATCTTTGTCTTTCAATCTCATAGATAAATTTTATGAAATAGACCCTTCTCTACCTAATTGAAATGTAAATATCTAAGGGATTCATCTACTAGAATACATAAATAAGGTGAAAGTGGTAATCCCTAATAGATGGACTAAAAAAGGTTGAGAGTTTTAGATTAGTTGTGATTGATTGTAAGGAAACTACATGAATATACAAAGAGGGTTTGAATTATTAGTGGAAATAATTCCTTGAATTCAAGAGCTTTAAGAATATCCAAAATGAAAGTATGATCTATAAATTCATATTACTTTTTAGAATAAAGCTTTAAGAAATGTCCTTCTATCAAAGAAACTCAATCCCACTTCACACCTTTTTTATTTAAGCTAATTTGAATTAAATATTATTTCAAAGTAGCTTACTTGAATGAATGATATTAATATAATTAAGTATAGTGATGTGTAAGCACTAAGCATTCATCAATGTAAAACCATAAGAAAATGAGAGACATACAATGACTTAGTTGATTCTCACAACTTGAGAATGATTTGGACCATTTGAGTGTTGGATTTGGTTGGTAAAACGTTTTCAAAGGCTCGATGATGGTTCAGAACCATAGGAATGTACAAGATAGAATCACTTATAAGAGGATAAGAGAGGCCCGTGATGCTACTTGCCTCGTGTCTACTAGATTTCTTAAAACCTAGTCTACTTCATTACCTCCCTCTCTATCACTCTGTTTTGCTCACTAGATTTCTCAAAACCTATTTTTAGAATCTTGGTTACAATCGGCACTAGATCTTCACTTGAGACCATGCTGATTTAAGGGGGAAATGTTAGGAATAAAACTTAGCTTAATTCATCATTAGTTGATATTTGAATAAATGTAATAAGTTAAAGTATTTAATTAAGATATTTTAAACGTATGCCAATAGGTATTAGTTGTCCTTAGTTGTTAGTTAACAAAGTGATAGTTTTCTCATCCCTATGTTTGTGGGATCATGTTCTATCTTTCATATTTTTTTCCTAGATGATTTCCATGAGGGGCAATAGGGGCAGTTAGGGGCAATATGTTATTTCTGCATATTTTCTCATATTTGTTGATTTTCTTCCATATATTTTGGATGAGATAGAAGTTGTCCAATATCTATAAATATTGCAACTCTCTCATTTGTTTGTAATTCTTGATTTCATAGTAATAAAATTATGCAAGCACCATCTTATTTTTGTAATTAAATCTGTTTGCAGAGACAATAAATTTCTATGATGGAAAAAAAAAAAAATCCTCTCCTATGTAGTGTATGTAGACAGCTATATCCCTTGTCCCTTATATGGATGTGTTATATGTATGCTTTGTAGTTCTCTCCAACCATTGTGTATGCTTAGGTCATGATAGATATTGCTTATAGTGTTTGTCCCCCTTATTTAGAAGAAGTAACTAAGTGTATATATATATATATATATATATATATATATATATATATATATATATGATTCCCTTGTTTGAATTTCATAATTGAAAACTGAAAGTCTGACCCAAAGTATTAAAAGGTGACCAAGAAGCAAAAATAACCCAAAATATTAAGAACAAAGATAGGAAGAAGGGCACCTAGAAGGGATAGCGTGCTGGGCACTTTTTCCTAATTGGGCACTAGTGTCCAAGGCCATCACAAGATACATCATTGGTTAAGTGCCAAAAGATTAGTAAGATGTGTAAATCCAATAAAGTGTAAGAGGTAAAGAAATAAAAATGCCAAAAATATTTATCAACCACTAGTTTTCTTCCATATGAATCATGTATATAGTATTATGGTTTAGGACATAGAAATGTACCAAAGTGTAGGGATTTTTGTCTACATTTACTTCCACTTTATATTGTTGAGTGAATACTTGAGAAAATAAACTAGATATAATATGTGTAGCTTGTAAACTGAAGAGGAGTGTAAATGATAGTGTGCCAAGTAGACAAGTAGCCATGTAAAGCATGAAGTGATCATAATGTGAGGAGTGGTAACTAGGAAAAGGAGGTAGACCCTATGGGTGGATCGTATGTGTAGTAATGTGTTATTGGAGCTTGTTCTTGTTGATGTGATATTCTTCGTGTTTCTTGTAAGGATGGACCCGTAAAATAAGAGAAAAAGAGTAGTCAATGTCTCGTATTTGAAATATCAAATTAATGTATGTATAAGTAAGTAAAAGTGTGTAGAAAGTAATAGATAAGTATAGAGTGCAATTGATGTATGAGAGGGTATATGATTGGAAGTTATTATGTTTTCTTTGGATATGTTTCTAGATTAAAGCGTCTTACTTCCAATGGTGAGGTCTTTGGGAGATCTTATGCCAAGAGTGAGGGTTTTGGACTATCTCACACTAAGGAAAAGTTTATAGGGTGATCTCACACCAAGATAAGAGTATTGGAGGAAGAGTTATATTTTTATCTCCCTCTATGACACTTCTCGAATGATAAGTGCAAATACATATTTACACATCCCGATTTGTAACCAAATATGTAACCAAATTATAACAAAATTGTAACCAATTGAATGAATTTTTAACTAGATGTAAGTGCCTCGATTCTCTAGATTTGTATTATCGAATGTTAGAAACGGTGTTGAATTGAGAAACAATCTATTTTTCCTGCGAACACAAGCTCGAGAAGGGATACAAGTACCCACAGTTCATGTATGATACTAGGTGCTAGTGTCTGATATGTGTTTTTGATCTCAGTCTGATTCTAGAACACTATGTAACTATGTGCATTTTCTAATTTTGTACTATGTTGTTCTATTTTGGAGTTTTGTGTTCTTTGGAAGGGTGATTTGTTTAACCAATAGTTTTACCCATTTTTTGGGGTGTGTGTGACGAGTGTAACAGGATGTGGCCCAAATGAGATGACCTAAAACTGATATTTTTATCTTAGATTTGATACTGCAGGGGTAGGGGATACGTATGGTAGAAACTAAGGAGCATGAAAACAATAAAGGATAGAAAATAAATTTTAGTGTAAGAGAGATAACATGCAACAGAATACAATGTATCAAGGAATTATGAAGACAAGAGGGGCCACGAAAAGTAGGCTTCATACATCATAAATCACTCACAATGTCACAAGACAATTAGGGCCAAAGCGACCATAAGAAAATAATGATCAAGGAAGATATAAAGCATGCCCAAAAAGTGGAAAACAATAGAAAATAATAAGTAATAGATAACCATGGTTATATAGAATCCTACAAGGAAAATGCTACACATGAAACACTCGTTAGCATGTTAAAAATATAAGATGTATGTTAAGTCATGTATAGATCAATGAAAATAAATGGTGATAAGTACGAAAGATTGTACCAATAAAACTGTGAGTGTAGAGTATGAGAGTAACCAAGGTAGATGACCCAAAGATCCTTAGTGGGACTATTAAAGAATGGTTTCGAGCATCAAACATCGTGTAAGAATCTATTAAATTCTTACATATACCTCAATATATCATATGAACGCGCATATGTGTATATAAAAGATAATGACATACTAAGAATCTAGTTAACATAAGAAACAATTTCCAACATGTAAATAGTATAAACTAATAAGAGTGGATACAACCAATATAGGTAGATGCCATGTGAATGTGATAGTGTGCTACGACATTCAAGATGTGCATATGGGAGGATTTTTGTTGCCCACAAGTGGATGCATATGACGTTAGGTTCATTTAAGAATTTCACACTCAACGTGAGAGTATGAACCGTAGAAAAAGAGCGTAGCATCGGGTTGAAAAGGTATGGTAAGTGATTGGTGTTAGATGCTAGGAAATATTTACCCTGAAGCATAGAGTTTGAACTATAGTAGATTAGCTATGAGTAGATGATAGAGACATCTAGTATTGATAGAGGGGGGAGAAAGTGTGGTGACCCCTAAGTGTGCGAGTGATGGAAAGATATATGATGATGGTGAAGAGCGAGGGCCCCTTATCTAATATGCAAGAATGTGAAGGGATATGACCATGGTCTAGGACTAGTGATGTAGGAGAGTAAATAGGTATATTTGAGGGAGATTTATGTGATAAAGGATATGGAGGAAACCTATATGAATGGATGGGACGTGTAGGGGAATTAGACCAACATGGTGGACTAATGGATTGGAGAGGATGAAGGGGTCATGATGGAGGTTTTGTACAAATGGGAGAGCTACGTCCAGAGATAAATGTATATTTGAGAGGTGGAAGAGGCCTTGTTTCCGTGATCAAGCTAAATAAGAGAGAACAATTGGCTGATATAATGGTAGGCACAAAGGAGTACCTTTAATGATGACAAATTTCTTGTTATGAATGAAATTAAGGCATGAGTGGCGCATGGAAGGGATATATTGGAAAACTAAAAGCCAAGGAATACCTAAGACCATATCACAATGCTTGATCTCATATGTAGTGAGGAATAGTGTTGGTATGGTAAGGGACCTAACAAAGACAACAAGAATGCTACGTCTATATGAATTAGGGACTAGAAATGTGATTTAAGAGATTATAAATTTAATAGCTAAGTTAATTTAAGGAAATCATCCATTGGAAAAGTCCAAGGGATGGACCACGTATATGTTAACTATATGAGCACCAATGGAAGCATCAAAATGCAACGAATCAGATGAAAATGTAGCATGGTATTCATGATCCAAGAATGTAATAATTTTTGGTGGCGTATCAATAGTAGAAATAATAAAATCAAGCGGTGTCGATGAGGGAGGAGGCAAACATGATATGTGTGATTAGAAGAGGAATCAATAGTAGAATTGTTGTGATTAGGTAATGGGTAATTGAAGATATTAATATTTTGATTATAATTGAATGGTTTAGAAGTAGACGACTCTAGAAGTTTGATCACATTATTATCAATAAGATATTGAATGATATGTTTGAGCTTAAAACAAACATTATTAGAATGTCCACCGCATTGGTGGTAATCACAAAGGTGTGTTTTTATCATTAATATGTCCACATTGTTGAGAAGGATCTATATTGAGCGGTGGATGCGAGTAATTAGATTAATTTTAATAAGTAGTTGTAATATGAACCAAGGTGCGTAACGTATCTTAGTAAATGTCCGCCTCATGGATTATAATTGAAGTTTGGCTGGTGTATAAACACCATTGACATTAACTTTAGAGTCGGTGGGCTTAGTGGATGGTTTGAATGCAGATTTGGCTTGAAACTTGTTGGAAGATGAAGTGGAAGAAGTATCATAATAATTTAATTTTCTTATAGATAAAAATTTTATTTCACGCACTTTGATTGTGTGACACAATTAATGAAAAAAGGAGAAGTCTCCAAAATGACATACTCTTGGAGTAGAGGAAAAATGATTTCGGTGAATATATCTTGCAATTCCAATTAGATAGAACATTGATCATTTTGGTATGGTTATTATTATACCACAAGACATATGCCAAATATGTTCATTATATCCTTGTTTTATTTTAGGTAGTTCTAAATATGATATCTTAGTGTTGATATTCATAGAAAAATGAGAAAGGAACATGTCATTTGAATATGTAAAATATGTTACCAAATGAAAAGGTATATCATAGAACCATCTCATAGCATAGACATGTATGCTTCGAGGAATTTTTTTTTCCAATTGTGGAAGATAATTAATAAAGTCAATAAATACAACATGAAAGGAGCAAAGGTGTTTCTAGGGTCACCATGGCCATTGTAGATAGGATTCTTAGGTACGATGAAGTTAGGAGGTAGTGGATAAGAGGAGAAGCTGGATGTAAAAGGTTTATGAAGGAGGAGTGAAGAATATGGATATGGAGAGGAGGATGAATAGGCATGTTGTAACTGGTGAATTTGGGTTTGTAAATCATAATATAATGAGGTGACATCATGAGTTCCTAAATAGGATCTAGGTTGTGTATGGGAAGTATTGGGAGGATCGAGAGGATCATTGGTTGTAGTGATAGAAAACGTAAGGGTGGAAGGTGGGGTGGAAGTCATGGGGACCGAGGTGGAACTTATGAGAGAGAGTTTGGTATCATATAAATAATTTGTAATAGCGATTAAAACATTTACAACATGAGGAATATGCACGGGTGAGTGCGTAAACTAGAAGAGAAATTTGTGAGCTTGTCAAGTTGATTTTGATCAACATTAGTGTCCTCATCATATAAGTGTTCACTTTTAGAATATTTAATGTTTTCAAGAAGTATTTTGATTTAGTTAATAAGGGTGATCATCCATTGGTTTGCATAAAAATAATAGGCCATTGAAGGACCAGGTAGGTTTTAAAAATAAGGCCCTGAAGTAAGGTAGGTTTTGAAAAAAAAAATGATTTAATATAATTTGAATTAAATATTAGTTTAGAGTAACTTCCTATAATGAATGATATTTAGATAATTATGTACAATAATGTGTAAGCACTAAGCATTCAACAATGTAAAACCCCAAACAAATGAGAGAGGTGCGATGACTTAGCTTTTTTGTTGAACTTGAGAATGATTGGGACTATTTGAGTGTTACATCTGGTTAGGAATAGTGTCATAAAGGATTGATGATGGTTTACAACCCTAGAAATGTACAAGACATAAGTTCTTGTAGGAGGACAAGAGTTTCATAGATGTTAATGACTGATCTCAACACCAATGTCTGCTAGAATTCTCATAACCTAGTATTTTCTCGGGATAAAAGATAATTATTACTAATCTCTCTTTGTCACTCTAGTTTTTCTATTATATTTTCAATCACACATGTAAACTTCAAAATAGTTGACTACCTATACATGTCTACAAAATTCATAAAATAAAATAGAAAAGATGCGAGAATGTGGAGTCGGGTTGACTCCATATCACTCGAAGAGTTAACTTATTCGCAAGTGTTTCACTAAATCTCATATTCCATGTAGTTCTTTTTTTGTGTGTGTGTATCTATTTCCCATTCCTTAGGCTTCCCTTGTGCAAGTTGCATATAATAGCAGTCTAGATCTAGATTTGTTCTGGGTATGGAAAATGTGTGTGATGGAATAGAACAAACTCTCCTCCTATGCAGTGTATGAAACCAATGCAACCCTTGTCCCTTGTATGAATGTTCTAGATGTATGCTTTGTAGTGCTCTTGTGCCTTTGTGAAATCTTAGGTGGTGATAGATAATTCTTATAGTGCTTGGCCCCTTATTTAAAAGAAGTAACTAGGTTTATATATGATTCCCTTGTTTAAATTTCATAATTGAAAACTAAATGGAAAAACCAAACTATTAAAAGGTAAACAAGAAGAGAAAAACACCCAAAAGATTATGAAGAAGATAAATAGGGACGGGGGCTTCAGGGAGCAACATGAGTGCAAGGGAACTTTTTTCCCAATCGGGTGCTAGTGTCGAGGCCATCACAAGATACATCAATCAAGTGTAGGTGGAGATGTAAGATGTGTAAAGTCAACAAAGTGCAAGTGGTAAAGAAATAAAACGGCCAAAAGGAGTTATCAACCACTAGTTTTCTTGCTTAGGAATCATGTATACATTAGAATACTTTAGGACCTAGAAAATTTACCCAAGTGCATAGATTTTGTGTCTAAACTTCTCAAACATCAATAATGTATTTGATAATGTATCTACTCTTCATGAATTTTTTTTATTCTAACTGGATGGTGTTAGCATCGATTTGAAAAGGACATGTTCAGCTAGATCCTTGGAATGAATTTTATATGATACATTCAATAGTGTTATTAGTATCAAGATGATATGAATTTTCTGGTCTCATAATTAGGTAAAAATACATAAAATTTTCCTTATTAATAAGATTTTTTAGTGTTGTTTTGCCAAGATTTTCATTATAAATGTACAAAAGATTTGTTTGATAAATTTCCATATGGATTTATAGAATTCACAAGGAAATGTTTTGAGTCCTGAGATTTATCATTGCCCATGTTATGAACAATAATTGAAAGTTCTTTAAAATTAAGATGGTAGTTACAAATCCTTGAACTAAAGGGATATATTTTCTTATTACAACATCAATGAATTCATACAAAGCTTGAGATATCTTAACCATGGATTCCTTCACTTGAAAAACCATTTTATAATTGTGGATAAAGGTAGTAAATAATTTAATGAGGATGGTAAGGGAGGAAATACATAGTTTTAATGGCCTTTAGTTCATATTTTTATTGTTTGAGTTTGAGATATTTAAATACTATTTAGAGGCATGATCTTCAATTTTCAACCAATTTATATGAGCATAAATTTCATCTCCCCTAGCCTTATATATTCCCAAAGTGTAAGTATTTTGAGACAATCCACCAAGATTTAAAGGCATGGAGGATTAAAAGAATTAAAATCGATATATATGGTGATTATTTATATTCCTTTTCTAAGGTGACATCAACCCCTTTGTAATCCATACCAAATGTTTACCATAGTAACAAATAAATGTAATAATGAAAAAAATTACATCATTGCACCACCCCATACAAGTGTTCACAACTGGTGGACATGAAAAAAGGTTCCACACTCTGGAAATGACCTTGATGGTACTTACATGGATCATAAGATAGGAAATCAACAAAAAATTATTATGACAATATTTTTAATGTTGCAACTATTATAGATGAAATGGAATTTGATGGAGCTATTCTTGGTAACAATATTTTTCTTAAATGGAGATATACTTTCCATTTGTCATGCGAAAGAGAGGATGTGTTTTTAGATAACATTACACAATTAATCTATTTAATAGCCATATCATAACCAGATTTGAGATTAGACCATTTAAAATAAAGAACATTTTGGATGCTTTAAATCCACCTTTTTTAATTTTTTTTTAAACAAACCGTGCCAAATTATAAAATAATACCAAGCCTTTAGCTCTCTAGGGAAATAGTGAAAAGATTGTGGTTCTAAGTTTTTATAGGAAACCTCCATCATACTCATGAGAGGTGGTAGGAGGTATATTTACGTTAGTGAAGGATATAACACGTGGAAGGTTTTTGAGGGATTGAATGAGATGTGTGAAGGAAATAGGTTAATTATTACTTTCAATGTGGATGGAGTGAAGGGGAACCTCTAATGTATGATGACAATCGGGAGCATTACGTAGGAGATCATAAATAATAATTTTGGCTTGTTTATTTTTAAGTTGCTCAATGATGTCGTAACCTTTAGAGGTGGTGGTAGGAACTACAGAAATAATAGGTGGTGGGATAGAAATGGGTTTAGCTATATGAGGATGAGTGTGGAAAGTGGTGAATACATTCATGGTTGGATCAATCATTAGAGTAATGAAGTGGGTAGGGTGTTGAGTACGGACCTATGTAAAATTAGCAACGGTGGCAGTCATGCCAGAAACCTTGGCTGAAGTATAAGAGGGATAAAAATATTGATCCATGAATTAAGAAGAAGGTGACAAATTTTGATGCATTCTCAGAAGGTAAGGTTTGAGAAAGTGGTTTCACCAAATGATTTAATATTTTTTAATTAAATATGATTGTAGAGTAACTATTGTAATAAATAATATGTAGTATACCGTATGAATCAAACAATAAATCATGAAAACCCTAAGGAAGAAGGAGAGATATGAAGACTTCACTGATTTTTGAGCATATTGAGGTGATATGTGCATGAAAAAGTGTTGAAAAATCTAGAAACAATATTTTTAATAGTCATTATAAATTCTGGAACTCGGGAGTAGCGTAGGAAAGAGGTGACCATAGGAGGGCAGAGGCACTTAGTGCTTGGTGATAGGATATTGGCATTGGTGTCCATGAAAATGTTCAGAAATGATTTCTTCTATGTTTCAAGGGTTTCGTTGTTGATTCATGTTTATTTCTTGATATCTACTATTTGATCGTCGATGGTACGTGTAACCTGTAAAATAGAATGAATACCTACACATATCCACAAACCACATCAAATATAATAAAAATGATGTAGAATGTGTAGTCATAATGACCCTAACGGTTACCTAAAGAATGAACTTGCTTCCAAGCATTTTACTACATCTCAAACCCCGTGTAGTTATTTTGTGTGTGTAGAATTGTTCTCCTAGTTTTCGCTTGTGAAAGATGCACAAATGATAGCGGGATAGATCTAGAATGTAGCAATGTATAATATGTGTGGATGGAATATAATATACTTTCCCTCCTATGTAGTGTATACACAAGTGATACAACCTTTATCCCTTGTATGGATGCTAGAGGGATGCCTTTGAAGTGTTTTAGTGCCTTTGAAATGCAAGATTAGGTGATGATAGTAATACTTAGTGTTTGGTCCTTATTTTTGAGAAGTAACTACGTATATATATATATATATATATATATATATATATATATATATATATATATATATATATATATATATGATTCCCTTGTTTGAATTTCATAATTGACAACTCGCAGGATGACCTATAAGTGAAAAATATGCCCAAAAGATTAAAAAGACCCAAAAAGAGCAAATAAATGTAGGAAAGGTTCAGTGCACCCATTATGGATAGGAGTGCATAGCACTTATGTATTAACTTGGTGCCATTTTCCTAGTATAAATGATAAATCATTTAAGTTTCCATTGAAGAGCCATTGTTTTCACCATTTTCATCAAAGTCCACCTTTGTGGCCATACTCGTGCCTCCTTTGAGGCACCATATCTCCATTTTGTTTTATATAAAGTTCACCATTGTGGCTTTGTTTATGTCTCTCTTAGGGGCACCATATTTTCCACATAAGACCACCCTTTTGGCCATTTTTCATCTCATTCGAATGCATATGTTTGTATGTCTTATTTAATTTTGAAGGGTAGCACATAGGTTCCAAGTTATCTGTCTCACGACATCTTATCTAATATTTCACTCTCATCTAAAACCCAATGTTGTGTCATTTTCATCCTTCCCTTGGGGGAGACCATTATGCCTTATCCGAAATCCACCGTTGTGGTCATAATTGCCCCTCCTTCGGAGGATCGTCTACTCATCTTGTTAGGGATGCATATTTTCACTTCCTTAAAGGGTAGAACATAGTTTTTTTACCTTCACTCATCTATCTCATCCTACCAAGTTCTTATCTTATCTCATACGCAATGTTAATCAAGAAGTCAACGGAGAAATTTCACTCTTAAGTGGATCGACGATATATTATCATGCATAAGTATGATCTAGGGCCTATCATTTGGCTTCCCTCGATGGTAAACCTGAAACTGAACCTCTTAATGCATTTCACTTATAGCCATTCTATTGTTAGCACATGCACCCATGATCAGATAGTCATATCTTTAGACCATTCCTCCATCATTAACCTCTTTCATCCATCATGGTAATGATATGAACTATTTGGTCTATAGTCACTACTTTGATATGACCTTGAATATGAGTACCACAAAATCTACTCATAGCATATTCATTATGGATAAGTTATCCCATTTTTGAGAACTTCACAATCATTACATCCATCACCCTCTCATTCTCCTATTTCAGTCATGTAAAGGGTCAAAGGGTGTCTCTTGTACATTCATTATCCCCTCTTAAGTAGTCTACTTAGCTATCCCTAGCTCTCCCTCATGTAAAGCAAAAATTCATGAATGCAAAAAAATAAAAATAAAAGTTATTAAAAATAGACTGGTCCCTCGAAGGATAGTTGTTCATTTTAAAAAAGAAAGAGAAAAAGGAAACTAAAAAGAAAATCATGCAAATAAAAGTCCAAAGAATCATAAGAAATAGACTAATCCCTTAAAGGATGGCTATCATATATATTATTATTATCATCCATATTATTTATAAAGTATACCATACCCTCAAGGATGGCTACTCTTTTACTATGACATTTTGAAGGCTTCCCACATTGATCAACTTTCCTTTCATCAACATTCTTAGAAAGCTTCCCGCATTGATCAATTTTCTAATATTATTGCTCTTCCTTTTTCCCGAGCTAGGGCATAGACTTAGGGAACACCACCTTTGGAGAACCCTCTTCATGCATACAAGTTACATCTCAAACCCCCTTATCATGTCAACATTAGGTTTATGAGAATATTTCATTCATATCTCCCTCAAGGTTTTTTTGGTATAATTAATTGTCATTGGTTATGTACTAACACCTGCTATTGGCTAGAAGTGCAATAATTTGAGTAGTACCTTTTATTTTTTACCTCCTATCTAGTTTGAAGCATGAATTTCTTATGTTCCCCTTGCTATCGTCATCTTATATCACAATCGTATTCTTAGAGATCAAATTTCATATCATAAAATCTGCATCCATATGTTTACCCTTAAGGATTTCCCTATTAACGTCATCCATAAGTTCATCAAGTCAATTACTATTTTTACACACTCTCTTTAATAAACTATATGGTTTTGGGAATTCCACTTTATCTCGCATTGCAGGCTTTGTGAATTCTACTTGAGAATATCTCTCAAGTAGTAGTCATTATCTAGTAGCTCCTCATCCCCCACCATGGCCAACACGACCTCTTTCCATCCATCCTCCTGCATCTCCCTTATCTTCATGTCTATTATCCACCCACTACATTTCTCACCATTCTTATTCCTATCTATTGCTTAATGTCGACATCATCCTCTTTACCATTATAGATTGCTCATCCCTAGCTTGGCGCATCTACTAAACTATCAATGCAAAGATGACAATCCTATTCAAAGTAGACATGTCATTTTGGACAAATTCACATTCGTTGACCATTCCTTTCTCCTAGTATCCTCTACCAACAAAATGTTCTCTTAAAATTCACCCCATATCATTCTCTACTGCTCTTCTCACCCACTTCGTCCTTCTCCATTGTTTCTTCGATCCTTCACCCATCCTCCACCCTAATAATTATTGTTTTTTTCCTAATGTCCTTTTATCGGTGTTGCTTCCTCCGTCACCAGTTTCATCATTTTGGTTCCCTTTCATTCTTTCAAATTATAGCTTGACGATCGTACTTAATCACTATTTTACACGCCTCTTGATTGAAATATATTCCTTTCCTAAGATCATGCCAATGTAGAAACTCCTTCACCTTTTCCCATTTCCTTGAATGCCAATCACCACTACAAATTTATTTTCGCTCCATCTCTTCTCGCTTAACGCTCTCTTGCATTATCACTCTAACAACATGGGCATACAAATTAAGGATTCCCCTCAAAATTTCCATCCTACAACGCATACATTCCTCCATCCATTTATGTTATACTCCCGTGTTTTATTCTTTCTTTATTATCCCCCTTTTAATATCTTGTTCTACTCAAACATACACCACTCACTCTTTTGTCATCCTTCCTAATATGCCTCTTCTGCTCATTCATATTACTTACACTCTTTTGCAGTATGTAAAATGTACTTAATGGTTCCCCTTTAGTCCATCTTGTCATACACTCTTTCCATCAACCCTATCAATCATCCGCTTCTTTTCATCATTTTTATTCTTCTTCGGCTTAGTGATATTACTTAACCACTCCTACGGCATGGTGATCTTAATTAAGAGTCCCTCTTTAGGATGATCTTTCATATTTCCTTTCCCAATCGCTCCACATTCCCACCGTCCACATTTTCTCTTCATTTCCCATAGACAAATCCTCTTCCCTCCTCTTTCTTCCTCGCACAAAATATCTTCGGCTTCCCCAAATATCATCTCCATCATCCCTCGTATGGAAATATAACTTAACCACTTCATACCATTTCTTACTATGTCTCATTTCTTCATCTTTACCTCATTCATCCTCATCCACTACATCCTCTCCTCACCTTCATCTCCACACAAATCGTTATCCCTCCTTTCTTTACTCTTTCCATTCCATCTTCTCGAGTTCTCCCACATATCTACCCTCCTGCTTACCCTCCATTGTTGTTGATATTCTCCTAACATCCTTTCATCATCATATTTTTTTCCCACGCTAATAATTATCGGTGGACTTCTCCTAAAAATCACTCATCCCCATTCCGCGTAGCCATATTCCCTCTTTTTGATTTCCTCCATTCTATCTTCATTACTTCCTTCCTATGTGTCCTCTCGATCATTGTCAAGAGACTTCTCCTAAAATCCCTTATATGGCATTGCCTCTTATATCCATTCCTCAATTTTTCTTCACCACCTCTCCATATTCCCTTCAATCTCTTCAATTTCCCTAGTGTTTTCATCATACACCCTTTCCCTATTGTTTTCTTGTCATTACCTCATGCATCTCCATATTTATTCCAATTCGTACCATTCTTCTCTTCTAGCTTCTCTTTACATTCCTTATACTACTCACTCTAAACTTCATATCTCCCATTTTGGTTTACTCCCTTTTACATCATTTTCTCCATTGTCCTCTCCTCCTTTCCGATCCTCGTCTTATTTCACTTCTTCTATATCGTCTTCTTCCCCATTGATAACCTAGCCCTTTAGCATTTTTATCATCTCACCATCCACATGAATTTCCATGCGGTCGGTTCCATATTCTTTACCTTTCTTTTCCTCACAACCTAGGCCCTTCAATCTTCCCAGCTCTATTATTTCTTTTTCTCCATCATTTCTCTCCTTTATATGCTTCACCCTTCTTCTCTCCATTTTGAATATTTCTCCCTTTTTCATAATTTCACCCTCTCTCTCATTTTTTTGGTCATCTTCTTATTTTTCCTTTTCCCTTGTCATCCGTACCTCCTATATTCCCTTCATCTTCCACCTTTGTTTCCTTCACTTTGTACTTTTCTTGCTCTTCTCATTAGCTATCGTAGCCCCATCCATTTCTTTCCACTCTCAATTGTCCATTCCTCTCCACCTCTCCGCGTCACCATAATTTCCATATATTTTCTTACCTTTGTCATCTCTTTTATTTGGAATACCTTCATATCCATCCCTCTCAATTTTTTTCTTGTCATTTCTCTCCATCATCTTCTACATGTTGTCCATTTCTTCATTTCCACTAATTTCATAATGCACATCACTCTTCCGTTTTCACCATTTATTATCTTTTCTTTCCCTTTTGCTTTTCCTTGCTCCTTCACCATCTCTGCTCTATCATTTTCTTGTACTTTTCTTCTTTTTCTTTTCATCATTTCTTTCTTCCACCATCTTCCCTCTTTATTATATTTGTTGCTTCTTTCTTACGACACATCTCTTCCCTCTTCTCTCATCTCCTTACTTTCAATTCTTCCCTCCTCTCATCTTGTCTTCTCCTTCTTGTTCATCCTTCCTCATCAATTTCTTCTTTTATTCTCTTTCTCTATTTTCTTTTTCTCCAGGCCCATCATGCCCTCTCTGCTTTCATTTCTTATCGTCCTTCTCTATTATTCTCTTCCTCTTCTTTCCTTCACAATCAAGCACAGTTCACACTCCTCATTATTAGCAGCAATGGTTTCTCCATCCTATTACACCCAATCCTCAACCTCCTTAATCATTCATTATTTGCTCACCCTCCACTACGCCTTCTCTAGTCCATATCCTTGTCTTATTCAAAGTCCTCTTTCTCCTCTATTAAATTTCTCTCTCCTCATTTCAGAGTAGTGTTGTCTCTTCCATTCTTGTCAACCCTCTTAGGAGGCATCATTATCTACATCCCTCATCCCATCTTTCTTTGACATGTTTGTCTTGGAGGATATCATAACGACCAATCCTTAATCTTGTTCTCTTTCACGCATTTTTGCTCTAGTTTTGTTTCTTCACAAAAGTAGCTTGATTCCTTCTCCTACTTGCCAAGAAGCGGATTTCTTTCTCTTTTCTTCTCCTCCTAGTTTTCATCACTTATGGATGTTTTCTATGAAACATGTTTTTATCACCATATTTATAACCCTCTCGGGCATTTCATCTCACACTTCCATATTATCTTCTCATCTTGTCCACATTTATGATTACATTAATTCCCCTAGGGTCTTTTACTTACATATTTACCTTCTATATTGTGCCTTGTGTAGGGGCATCATTATTTCCATACTCATCCCTTTTGTGTCCACGTGTATGATTTTTCACTCGATTCCTCACATATGAAGGATTTTACATACTTTTCACATTTAGTTGCACATATTCTGATGTTTCCTATGACCTATTGGTCATTACAGTTTACATCCACACCGTAGTGGTCTTCACCCACTCACCGGTCCATAGAACATTGTTGCATGCCTCCTTTGAGACCGCAATCGTCCTCCTACCAATGTGATATCGAGTCACCGCCATATTTTTCATTTTCATTATCATTATTATTTTCATTATTTTTCATAATATTTTTCATTATTATTGTGATCAACAATATATAGATAGCATACTTTCATGTATGGCTATAATTGTAAAAAGGCGCGTGGTTGTTATTAGCATGCGACCTATTTCTGAGTAGAGTTAAGTGGTGAAGGGTTAGTTCCCGACCCTATATATATATATATATATATATATATATATATATATATATATATATATGTAATGAATTACTTAGAAAATATAGAGACATATATAGAGATACGGATGGAAACATATGTTTTGAAGAATGGAAAAACATGAGTACATGTGACTGGATAATTGTAACAGATCCATGTGCGCATGCTTGGTATTGTATGAAGCTTCTGTATTGTTGGTACAATGAATAGATAAAGGAAATTGGCTAAACAAAGTGTGTGATGTG
The DNA here is from genome assembly GCA_018340775.1 of Taxus wallichiana var. yunnanensis. NCBI lineage: Eukaryota > Viridiplantae > Streptophyta > Pinopsida > Cupressales > Taxaceae > Taxus > Taxus wallichiana. The sequence continues at coordinate 714,358,151 of CM031238.1, forward strand.
TTTTATCAATGCATGTTATTATTTTCATGATGATTTACCTTTAGCGCTTATAGATCTAGTTGGATATAAATGATGAATAGATGGATTAGTTCCTAAAATATATGTTTACTATTTTATCATACCACCATTTTGCTACTACAACTCTTAAGAGGGACCCAATACCTTTGCACGCTTCGGGTGAGTGCTCAGCCTAGGCTGAGTGATGTGCCAGCGTGACTAGGTGTTAACTAACAATTCTAGGCTACATCATAGTCTTGACAATCTTACTTAATCACCTATTTTGAACTCGGCCTCTTGATTGAAATATATTCCTTTGCTAAGATCATGCCACTGTACACACTCCTTCACCTTTTCCCATTTCCTTGAATGTCAATCACCACTACAAATTTATTTTCACGCCATATCTTCCGCTTAACGCTCTTTCATTATCACTCGACAACATGGGCATACAAATTAAGGATTCCCTCAAACTCTCCATCCTACAACGCATACATTCCTCCATCCATTTATGTTATACTCCCGTGTTTTATTCTTTCTTTATTATCCCCGCTTTTAATCTCTTATTCTACTCGGACATACACCACTCACTCTTTTTTCATCCTTCCTAATATCCGTCTTCTACTCTGGTCATCTTACTTACATACTTTTGTAGTATGTAAAATGTACTTAAGGGCTCCCCTTCAGTCCATCTTGTCATACACTCTTTCCATCAACCCCGTCAATCATCCGCTTTTTTATCATTCTTATTCTTCTTCGGCTTAGCGATATTACTTAACCACTCCTACGGCATGGCGATCTTAATTAAGAGTCCCTCTTTAGGACGATCTTTCATATTTCCTTTCCTAATCACTCCACATTCCCACCATCCACATTTTCTCTTCATTTCCCATAAACCAATCCTCTTCCTTCCTCTTTCTTCCTTGCACAAAATATCTCCAGCTTCCCCAAATATCATCTCCATCATCCCTTGTATGGAAATATAAATTAACCACTTCATACCATTTCTTACTATGTATCGCTTTCTTCATCTTTACCTCATTCATCCTCATCCACATCTTCATCCACTACATTCTCTCCTCAAATTCATCTCCACACAAATCGTTATCCCTCATTTCTTTATTCTTTCCATTCCATCTTCACGAGTTCTCCCACATATCTACCCTCCCGCTTACCCTCCATTGTTGTTGATATTCACCTAACATCCTTTCATCATCATATTTTGTTGCCACGCTAATAATTATTGGTGGACTTATCCTAATACTCACTCATCCCCATTCCGTGCAGCCATATTCCCTCTTTTTGATCTCCTCCATTCTATCTTCATTACTTCCTTATATGGCATTGCCTCTTATATCCATTCCTCAATTTTTCTTCACCACCTCTCCATATTCCCTTCAATCTCTTCAATTTCCTAGTGTTTTCATCATACACCCTTTCCCTATTTTTTTCTTGTCATTACCTCATGTATCTCCGTATTTATTCCAATCCATACCAGCCTTCCTTCTAGCTTCTCTTTACATTCCTTATACTACGCACTCTCCACTCCATATCTCCCATTTTGGTTTACTCCCTTTTACATCATTTTCTCCATTGTCCTCTCCTCCTTTCTGATCCTCATCTTATTTCACTTCTTCTATATCGTCTTCTTCCCCATTGATAACCTAGCTCTTTATCATTTTTATCATCTCACCATCCACATGCATTTCCATGCGGTCGGTTCCATATTCTTTACCTTTCTTTTCCTCACAAAGAACCTAGGCCCTTCAATATTCCCCACTATATTATTTCTTTTTTCCATCATTTCTCTCCCTTCATATGCTTCACCCTTCTTCACTCCGTTTTGAATATTTCTCTCCCTTTTCATAATTTCACCCTCTCCTCTGTCATTTTTTGTCATCTTCTTATTTTTCCTTTTTCCCTTTTCATCCTTATCTCCTATATTCCCTTCATCTTCCATCCTTTGTTTCCTTCACTTTGTACTTTTCTTTCTCTTCTCATTAGCTATTGTACCCCATCCATTTCTTTCCACTCTCAATTGTCCATTCCTCTCCACCTCTCCGCGTCACCATAATTTCCATGTTTTTCTCAGTTTTGTCATCTCTTTTATTTGGAATACCTTCATATCCATCCCTCTCAATTTTTCCTTGGTCATTTCTCTCCATCATCTTCTACATGTTGTCCATTTCTTCATTTCCACTAATTTCATAATGCACGCCACTCTTCCGTTTTCACCCATTATTCTCTTTTCTTTCCCTTTTGCTTTTCCTTGCTCCTTCACCATCTGCTCTATCATTTTCTTGTACTTTTCTTCTTTGTCCTTCATCATTTCTTTCTTCCACCATCTTCCTCTTTATTATATTTACTACTTCTTTCCTATGACACATCTCTTCCCTCTTCTCTCATCTCCTTACTTTCAATTCTTCCCTCCTCTCATCTTGTCTTCTCCTTCTTGTTCATCCTTCCTCATCAATTTCTTCTTTTATTCTCTTTCTCTATTTTCTTTTTCTCCAGACCCATCATGCCCTCTTTGCTTTCATTTCTTATCATCCTTCTCTATTATTCTCTTCCTCTTCTTTCCTTCACAATCAATCACAGCTTCACACTCCTCGTTATTAGCAGACAATGGTTTCTCCGTCCTATTACACCCAATCCTCAACCTCCTTAATCATTCATTATTTCCTCTCCTCCACTACGCCTTCTCTAGTCCATATCCTTGTCTTATTCAAAGTCCTCTTTCTCCTCTATTAAATTTCTCTCTCCTCATTTCAGGAGTGGTGTTGTCTCTTCCATTCTTTTCAACCCTCTTAGGAGGCATCCTCATCTACATCCCTCATCCCATCTTTCTTCGACATGCTTGTCTCTGGAGGATATCATAACAACCATCACTTATCCAATCTTGTTCTCTTTCACGCATTTTTCTCTCTCGGTTTTGTTTCTTCACAAAAGTACTTGATTCCTTCTCCTACTTGCCGAAGAAGCGAGATTGCTTTCTCTTTTCTTCTCCTCCTAGTTTTTCATCACTTATGGACGTTTTCTATGAAACATCTTTTTATCACCATATTTATCACCCTTTCGGGGCATTTCATCTCACACTTCCATATTATCTTCTCATCTTGTCCACATTTATGATTACATTAATTCCCAGGGGTCTTTTACTTATATATTTACCTTCTATATTGTGCCCTGTGCAGGGACATCATTATTTCCATACTCGTCCCTTTTGTGGACGTATGATTTTTCACTCGATTCCTCGCATACGAAGGATTTTTCATACTTTTCACATTTAGTTGCACATAATCTGATGTTTGCCTATGACCTATTGGTCATTACAGCTTACATCCACATCGTGGTCTTCACCCACTCACCGTCCGTAGAACATTATCGCATGTCTCCTTTGAGACCGCAATCGTCCTCCACCAATGTGATATTGAAGTCGCGCCATATTTTTCATTATTATTGTGATCCTTATTTTCCTAGGGAATATCTCCTTTGGGCATGTCTTTATCCATCCTCAGACACATGATTTTATCCAACCCTTTTTGTTGTTGTCTTGTGCCTTGCTATCACAAACCACTCAACCGAAAAAGGGCAAATGTAGACACCAAATTTTGGTATCACCTCGCATTTTCTCTCCATTTGTAGGCTAACCCAAATGAATCTCGCTTTCCCATCTAAAATGTGTATTCAATTAATTAATCTGATAACTTAATTAATCCCCTATCACATGCCAAAAATTCATTATGTGCTAAATAATCAATTATTTCAATTAAGTCATATCATCCTATTTCATAATTAAATAATCTAAAAACCATGCAAATCAAGAGCCCCACATGTTCCCCACTTAATTCAATCAAATCAAAATTAGTCCCCACCTATAAATTCAAAAAATTAATCCATGAACCCCACCCATAAATTCAATAATTCAAAATCCCAACATTTGACAACAAATCCAAAAAATCAATAGCGTAAAGGAATGCACATGGCTTCACTATTACACCTAATCATGTCCCCACTCCACATCACACATTTTCTTTTTCTCACATCATGAACCCCACAAATAATTCAACTCTTCATCATGTCCCATTAGGCAAGGTTGCTTTTGTAAATCTCGGTTACTCATTAACCCTAGATTTTAATCCAAATTCAAGTTATAAATACGACCCTTCTCCTCCCTTTGATATATGAATTTTTTTAAAAATTGTCACGCTTGAAATAACAAAAAATTTCCAAATTATTTGTGAAGTTTTGAAGACAATTTTGAGGTGTTTGAGGCAAAATTTTGTCGCTTCTCGTAAGACCATTTTGATGATCATTTTGTGCTCTTCTACATCATCAACGAAGAATCCTAGTACAATCCTCATTTATTGCTTAAAAACATATTCTCGTTTGATTTGATTTATTCAGTATATTACAAATCTTTTATTTTGGCATGTCATTTGAATCTTATTCTTATCTTGTGAGCATGGGGGCTAACACCCACGAAGGAAGTGAATGTTTCTCGGATCCACTCCGTCGGGTAGCCCCCGCATAAAAATATCTAAGATGTTTTTCTTGAGTGTCTGTGAGTTGCACATTTCTTAAGAACGCAGCGATTTGAGGCCCTCGTCCATTTTCCGCTCACATCTCACAATATCTCCAAGGTATTAAGCCCTTGCATGTTTGAGTTTGTTTGGTGTTTTGTTGATTTCTCGTAATACTAATCTGGATAGGAAACTCGCTCAACTAGAGGATAAACCCTTTTACTTATAATGGTCCTTCAAGTCTCAAATCCTCTTAATATTACAACTACAAGGGTTGTGCACATATGAAAATCCAAGGAAATGACCCTTGATGGTAAAAGTTTTTGAACTCTTGAAAGAAATTGAGAAACATGAGAAACGATTTAGCATTGCTACAAGTGTTACTTAGTGATTACTTCTCTTCATATTCTCTAGCTAGTCATGTTAATATAGCCCTATATCCTTCAAACAATCATATATTATTTATTTAAGTAAAAAAGAACTACTATCTATCGGATCTTGAGCATTATGATTTTTAATGTACAAGTTTGAGTTTCGGTAGAAAAGTACGATATTTTAACACTTGAATGGGCTCTTCAATATGTTTTCAATTGGTTTACTAGAAAGAATAGTAAGGAATCTACCTTGACAATCATTTGGTGAACATACTTTATTATCTCGTGTCGTGTCCTTTTCTAAGTTTTTCCATAGGCAAAATATGTATTTCTTTGTTTTATTTAATGATTTTAGAAATAACGAAATGATACAATTTTTTAGACTTTATTTTATTAACACCAGACTAACTTTATATTGACATCCCTTTGTCCATTTCTTTCAACTCAAGTGCAATACATAGGTTTAAAATAGTTATCTAAATTATATGCAATCAAAAATACAAAAATAAAAATATAACGTCAATACTGAAAGTTATATATGGAAGGTAGTAGTCACATTTCTCCCCTCTGGGACCATTTCTTACTCATCTCATCTCCACCAAACATGTTATTCGTCTTCTTCTTCCAGACCGTCAGACCCCTTCTACAGCCTTGTTTTTCCATCCTTATTGTGAAGCTCGTCAAGCATCATTTCTGTGAGTCACCGTGTCACGTCAACCACTACTCACATTCACGTTCACCGTAGGTATTACTTAAGTGCATATTCCATGCTGCACCACGGATATTTTATATGATTGGAGACGTTTCAAACATCAACCGTGCTTGTGAAGGCAAGGAAATTTAATTCAACTTTGTGTGATTGGAGATGTTTCAAACATCAACCGTGCTTGAGAATACAAGGAAATTTCGTGCAACGCTTTGAAAGTGGAATATGCGCTAAAGTAATAGCTACGGTGAACGTGAATGTGAGTAGTGGTTTGACGAGACTCACAGAAATGATGTCTGTGATACTCGACGAGACACACAAAATGGATGGAAATCGGTATCATGTTTGGTGGAGATGGGAGGGGGAAGAAAATTGTTCCACCGGGGAGAAATGAGGACGAGTCTAACATTCAGTATTTGAAATTTTCAACGTATGCATTTTTTATTACATAAATTTGAGACAACTGATTTTCCTTGTGTCTGCTTCCATAATTTGTGTACATGATCATCAAGTCCTTCACAACTACGCCATCTAATAAACATCCAATTTTAATTATGTTTTGATGGATGTCCATACCGTGTTCTAAAATTCCCATTTTGGCATAGGTCGAGAGGATGGTTATAAATAGTTAATGGGTTTGGTTTTAAAAGTTCCAATTGCATTTCCATAAAGTATTCCAAGGGATTTTCAAATAACTTATTTTGTACATACCCTACAGCCATGGCATTTTACGAGATGACATTATGTGAAATTATTTTTTTGAAAATCCTTAAATCCTCATCATGAACACCATTTTGTGCGTATTTTGCAATTATAGAAATCCAAGAGACTAAATTTCTTCTAGGCATTTAGTCAAATAGTTCACATACAATGTGCATACCCCAATGCTATGCATATATATCTTCTAGAGCACATGCAATTAGAACATCTGGAAAAATTCGTGTCCCGAGATATTTTCTAGAGTGATCCATTACATCAAATATTTTGAGAGCATCCTTGCAAAAATCCATTGTAGACATATCGTGTGATCATGACACCATGAGAACAGATTTTCTTAAGGCATTTTGTCAAACATTTCATGACCATTGTCAATGTCTTGATATATTGAATACATGGACCTACATGGGTTCTTACCGAGACATGTAAAAAATTATTTCCATTATGCTTCTATAGATGTCCACGCATTGCTCTAAACTTCCCATTAGGCTGCAACACAATTTGAAAAAAATAATTTATCTATCATTGAAATCTATGAGAATAGTTCATATTCCCTGTACATTCTTCCATCTTTTTTCCAATTTATTTTATGCGCACCACCCATGTACATTATACACACATTATGTGCATTCTTCTCACTTGTTGCAGAATGTGTATCTAGCCGAATGAAATGAATGAGTTTGGATTGCCATCTTCCACTCTTGAAGATTTGAGGAGTTTTACCCTTTCCCCGATCCACCCGTAAAAGATCATAAGGGCCAACATTGTAAGAATCTTGATTTGGTTGTCAACCCAAGAATTGCCTCTATTCTTGTCATAATGTTAAATTTATATGATGGCAATCCCGGAAGACATGAATTCGAGTCTTTAAAGTACAACATTACATGAGTTCAATGATACATTCGATTAGATGAAGAATTACATAAAATTATTAGAGTTATGTATTTATTTTTTAATAAATATGAGATGTAGAAATTAGGCACATAAAATAACAACTAAAAGAAATAAAATAAAGAATTGCAAATAAAACAGATTATTGCAAATTCAGATCAGCACTTATGTGCATATATTTATTCTTCCTTGTCAGAGCTTTGGCTCAATACAATCTCTGAATGTGTTATATGTGTGAACAAGGAAAAGTTGTAAATGTTATGAAATGAGGAAAGAACATTTAAGAAGCCCCAAAGATTTAAACAACAAGTAAATGGACCATCGTGATAAGAGATAAACAAGACTAACTCCTTTAAACATGCATATAACTTTGAAATAATATCAAATTAACATGTCTAACTTAAATCTCTAGTCTTTGAATGCTAAATTAAATGAACCTAGAAGATCCTAGAAATCAATTTTGTTGTTTACTCCATGAAGTCTGAATGAATCTTACTAAATGTCTACAAGGCCAAGTTTAGCATATTCCATTACTAACCTATCATGGATGCAAGATGAAGCTATTTTAATGGTGGATGGCTCAAGATAAAATGCCTTATTAGCTTGGCTAATGTAAATGAGCTCTTAAGCTATGTCAAAATGTGGTATGATATCAAGATCAAATGTCAATAATGTGTGTTTATGTGTTGAAAGGGAGGGGTGACCCTTCTATTTATAGATTCCCATTTGGGAGAGTTTGGAATTCTAAGGCATGTGGGATAAAAGTCCAAAACACACTTTTAGATTATATTAAGATAAACGTGCTTTAGGCTTAGTTAAGCTTGATTAGATAGTGATTAGAGAATCGTTGAGAGTTGGAAGGAGTCGATTAACCATATGTGACTCGATAGATAGCCTAGGAAGCTTCTAGAAGTGGTTCAAAGCGAACTAGGGAGGTTTTTAATTGTTGAAAGGAGGAATGTTTAGCTAATAAAAGAGATATTAGCCTAATGGGTCAAATATAGGATGAATGCGACCAAGAAGGTGTAATAAATGGGCATCCAAGAATAGAACAAAGAGTATTTAATTGATGAAGTGTTGTTAATCGATTGAATCGAAGAGACGTTATGCATGAGAAGACTTCGAGTGTCTACATTTACCCCTCTTTGGGGTGGCGTAAGTAACTTCACTTTGAAAGAAAGTAGAATAGCATAAAAAATAAATATTTTGAAAGGGATAGAAGACAAATGAGTAGAATGAAGGATACCCTTGATTGTCTATGGGGTGATGGAAGAACTCAATTGACAATCGAAAAGATGACAAAAAGAGAACAAAAGAAAGAATAGTGTGAAGAAGTAGAAAATAAAGGGGATATAAAAGAAGAGTATAAGGACGGGAAATGAGCTAACATCCATCCAATGCCTTTTAAACAACTTTATTTTTCATCATATTGCTAGTGATCTTCATCATCGGTCCTTATTAAAAATAATGAGCAAAAGTGTAGTATGATATGAAAAGCCCTATATGAAAAAATTCCATTGATAAAAACACCAACTCCACGCAACATACAAAATGCAATGTAATACGAGAAAATAAGATGATGTCTAACTCCATGCAACATACATAATGCAATGTAATGTGAGAAGGTAAACAAGATAACCTAACAGAGAAACAAGTACAATCACACACACCTAAACCAACAATTTCTAAGATAGTTGTACCAATGTTTTTCTATCGATCTTCACTTCCAACCTTTTCGTGTGAAATGACAAAGGATAAAAATGGTGCCCTAAGCCAGGATAAATGCAAGGGGAATAAAAGAGGATATTTAGGTCCAATGATAAAGTATTGTGTGCTACATAATAGTACCCGAGCACAACTTGTTGTGCCCTACAAGATAGACAAAACATGCAAAATATCTTTGTTAATGAAGGTAGATTAAAAGGATTTGTGAGTCATTTATGACGAGAACAAGGAAGAAACAAAGAGTGACATTTTATAGGATGATTTTTATTTTTAGAAGTTTTTCAAACGTCTCGAATGTTTTGATTTTTTAACATATTCGAATGTTTCGTGATTTTGAAATTTTTATGAAGCTATGTATAGGAGATGAAGTAAATGTGGATGCCCTAGCGATAGATGGGATGTACAAGGAAAAGTACCATGCACATACTAGAAATTGAAGATATGAAAGTTACCCCAAATGATAGGTGGAAGTATTCAAAGACAAACTCTTCACACACGAAGTTGGAGCATGGCCAATATGGATAGTTTCAATCATGATGATGAACGTAAATCAATAATGTGTTAGGAAGGACCAAGGATGCCCCTTGTACGTTTGCCAAGAAAACGTGATAGAAAAAAGTGGGAGATTGTTTTTGTGAAAGTGATAAATGTGTCTGCAAACATGGAAAAAGGTAATCTTAGACACATGTGGATGTTCGAATGAAGTAGAAAAATGATGTGAATGATAAGAATATATCTTAGAATCCTTGTGATGAAGAAGTGATTAGCCAAAAGCACAAATTATGAGACAAGATATGGACTCGAGTAAGAGTTTGAACAAGGTCCAAAAAAAATACACTTGGTAACATATTAATCCTGCTTGCTCATAGAGATCTAGTGTGTGCATGTGGAATTTAATTAGCTCTAGAAGGGAAGATTTAATAGACAACAAGTGAAAACACCCTAGCCAATGTATAGGAATGAGTGATTTTCAAAGGTGATTTGTGAATGGAAGGTGGAAAGAGAGCCGTACATTTATCTGCTGCCATCCAGGTGTTCATATCCCCGACAAAGATGTATTTGATTCTAATTGCAAGATTTCTCTACTTGCACTTAGGTGTTTGTTGACAATTTCTGCACTCGTGCAAAAATGGGAAACATGAAACTTTCTTTACAATGGAAGGATTTGATGAAATTGACCTATCTAGGGGAATGCATTACAATTTTATTGTGTTTTTCAATTGTAGCATTTGATTAAGTACATGTAATATTCAACTATGTGTGATGTTACAAAATGTAACACATCACACAGATTCCATTCCATGTTCGTCTTCTATAAGGAAACACAAAATTCTGAAGGACTAATGCATTTCCTTGATAAAGGCAGGAATAACAGTTTAGGTGAAATGCTAAATTCAGGAACAACAAACAGAGTTGCTTTTTATATGAAAGAGAGTTCGTTATTAATGTTATAGCTACCTCTAAACTCATTATTTTATGCATGTTTAAATACATTTAATCATGTGATTGAGTTGTTTATTTCATCATACAATCAATATCCATCATAAAAATTAAATGCAGAAAGAAGTATACAACTCAAGTACAGAAGTTAAATGTTATTTATTCATAAAGAAATTTAATATTTCCCACACAAGCCGTGGATGTAACTCGAACTACTTAAGAAAGAAGTACATGTGCATGCAAGTTAAAAGTAAAAGAGTATAGAAGAAACCCATCATTGCCTTGGGGTCTCTTCTAGTCTTCTTGTCTCCAGCTCCAACTCCATCTTTCATCCACTCTCCTTACAGGTCATAATGTACCTAAAAATGAAAAGAAAATGCATCAATTTTGAGCTCGTGGTTTGATATGTACTCATGTACTATCTAACTACATAAAAATGGATTTCTAAATATCAAAGAATAAGGAACACAAGAGGATAAATAAAAATTTGTTAAAGAAATATTCTGTAAGTGGTACATATAATTCCCGAATCATTATAGAAGAAGAAAGAGAAAAAACACTATGGAACATAAGAGAGGCCAAAAGCCTAAATGTTTTCTAACTATTTTCTTAAGTGTACAGTACATGTATCAAATATAGAAAGAAAAATATTTTACGTAAATGATTATTGTGCTAAAAGGAAAATATTTTCTAAAGAATCTAAATGGTAGATGTTTATGAACTTTTCCAAGAAAAGGAAAATGCACCAGAAAAACAAAGTCTTATCATTTTTCATCAAATTACAACAAGCTGCTCAAATAAGGCATGATTTATGAGATGAAACACATTGGAACACAAGCAAAAATAAAGAATTTAGGCCTAAAACGACCATTTGTGAATTTTGGAATGACAAGAGCTTTCAACAAAGAGAACAATTTTGAAGTTTTAGATTTCACCATCAAAGACAACTTTTAAAAAGTCCATTACAAAGTGTTTAGGATTCCATCATTTAAGCTAAAAAGAAATAAGTACAAATTCTTCCCGCTTTCAAAAATAATCATCCAACATAAGAGTTTCAAGATGCAATATGATCAAGTAGGGCTTTGAAAGTTTAATGATTTCAAAAGTACAAGTGGAAAGGAATCAGCTATAGCTCCAGGATTGACATATTGATGGAAAATAAGGTACACAACTCTAGCAAAGTTCATTCATCAAGGCAGCTATGAGCGAAAAGCAATTACAAATGTTGAAATCCATCAGACACTACAATATATTCATAGCTAAAACAAAATTACCAGGATGATAGAGTGAAACATGATATCAATATCAATTGATCTAGAAGTTGCAATCAAAATTACAAGTTTTATTAAACTCAAATAAAGGTATGTCATCAAGTTATCATAATATTGTGACCAATTTTCAATTACTGAACAACTATATGAATACAAGCCTAGATACAAATCAAAGTTGCACCGGTGGCAACTAGAGCCTCATTGATGCATTACAAGATTGGTAATAATCAGATCAAAACTACAAAATCAATAAATACTTGTATATTCCTTAAGTACAAGTGCACGATTGGAAGCCCAAAGCTTGAATAAGAAGCTCCGTGCATAGTCATGTTTGATGATGCAAGAGAAACTAAAAAGTGGTACAACTTTGTGGGTAGAGAAATTGTAAATGATTGAACCCATTTCACATATGAATTCAAGCCATAGTGGTTTACAAAATCCTCATATTCTTTCCAAGACATGATACAAATATATCAAACTCTCTATACAATTCAAGTAGCAAGATTGAAAAGGGTTCAGGATCAATTCATTCAACACATTAGTTCATTTTAATGGAAACCAACAAGTTGATCTAGAATACAATGGAGCATGTATGAAGTGAAAAAAAATCATATTTGAAGCAAATATTCAGAGTATAAATGCATCTCGAACACCCCTAAGTTACAAGTAAGCTATAAGTGTTTACAAATGAACATATATTCATTGAACAAAAAGGTAGTATGAATTACAAACGTGAGCAATAAACGATGATATTATTTTCCAATTTATCAACTTGACAAGGTGAAGTGATGATTCAAAATATAGAAAGATCATAATTCTTAGTCATTTCAAAGTTATCAAGGGTTCAATCATCTAAATTTATGCATTAAACATGAAGCAAATATTTGAAAGGGAGAAGCCTTCTCGACCTTAAATCAAGTATGTTAGTATAGACAAATATCAAATTTAAGCTCATTATGCTTTGAGGAAGAATGAAAAGAGGATTCAAAGTACGAAAACCAAAATGAATGAAGTAACCTAGATATGTACAAATCTTTGATATCAAAGCAACGACCATTCATATTCAAGCTATGAGCTCAAATAAGTTCGAAGAAAACTCATAGGACCTCCTCAAATGAACCAAATGCTAGAGATCAAAAATGATCAAGAATGAAAACTACAATGAAGCAAGAATAGGGAAAAGCAACTCTTATAACTTCAGACTTAATGGAGGCACACTATAATTATGAAATATGGTGAAATAAGGTTGATTATTACAAACCCGAGGAACATTTATAAGGTAGGGCTCAAATACAAATAATGGGGTTTGAAGCATTTTTAAAGCTCTCGGCAGTATGAACCATCAATGTAATGAAACAAAAATAGAAACCCTCAAAGAAAACATAAGAATCACACTCAAAATATAATAATGGTGCCATTAAAGAGTACAGAGCAGTGAATAAACGACGAACCAACGCATAGAACCACGAGTGGCCATAGTAAGCAAATAAAAAACCCTTGTGCATATGTAGATAAGGATTTTCAAAGGGAACAATTAACAGTACAATGCAATATAGGCCTAACAAGACCACCAAGCTCTTGAAAAACAATGAAAGCAAAATATGGAAGGGAATAAATTTCACACAGATAACCTAATTTTATGGCCATTACAGATTGTTGAGGATTTGTAAAGAGCTCTGAGAGTCAAGAAAAACTTACTTGTTTCAATTAAATACATCGAAAACCTTAGAGGAAAAAATGAGTTACAGGTCGATCCAACATCAACATGGCAAAGTTAGGGCACAAAGTATAAGGTTTATCCTTCAAACAATGGCATTCGAGCTAGCCCAATACTTTCATCAACACAAAGTACAAAGTTTTAAATTTCATAGAGCCTTTACAATCAAAGAAACAAGATTGAGAATATCATTAATGGCAGGTCCACTCAGTATCAAAAGAAAGCCAAGGAAGCTTAAAAGACCCATTAACAAAGTGACCACATTCTTACAAAGCTTCAAAACAGAGTCAATAATATGCATGCAATGAACTCTCAGAGTTATTTTTGCAAATGAATCAAGCTTGAAGAACATCACAGACTCCACAACAAGCTCGAAATGCATAAAAATAGGGGCCACGCAAAACATTTCTAGGGCTTCGCTTCAAAATGAGAAATGCAAAGTGAACAATGAGTTAGGGTTGAGTTGTTTTATCAACCCAAATCAACCTCAAGCTATTCTGACTAAACCCGAGTAAAATATCAATGGTCGAGATATCAAATTACCAAGATCGATAATTCACATCAAATCGAAAGTTCACCTACCCTCTACTGCAGTCTACAACTATGGTTAGATCCAACTCATCCCGTGAGTTCCAATCAACGATCGAAATTCATTAGTACAAATATCAAAAGATGAGGAATGATCCCAAAATCAATGCAAACCCTAACTTAATTCATTCAGAGTTTACAATCATCGATGACAAAGATAAAAAGTACAAGAATCAATGGATGGAGATCCATCATCATATTCAATGCAACCCAACTTATCATTACAAACATATCAACGAATTCATTTATTGCAGACCTAATCTTGAACCATGGATTCATCGGATCAAAGGTAAAGATTAAGTGAAGCATGACATCGACGGTTGACGATCAAATTCCTAACATCAATGCCAAACAAGGTTAGATTGGATTTAAGGTCAAAGCTGCCTACGTCCACAAAGGGTCAAAGCATTGTGTGGAGGGGAAAAAGGTCCTAATTAAACAAAATAATCATTTGCATTGACCATTGATTAAGGTCCTAAATCATTTGCCAAAAATAATCAAATATCGACCACCTTGAAAAGTAGGTTGATGATTAATCAAAGGTGGCCAAATCTTATACATGTTATGATTAATCGAGAGGTTCCTAAAACATTACAAGATGCTTAAGTTTATTAAAAGGGGTCAAACCAATGTTTTCCATGTAACACCAAGGTGGCTAAGTGATATGATTAAGATAGATGCAATGCAAAGTTGGAAGTCTATTTCCTAAACTTTCTAAAGATTATCTTAAAATTTGCTAAGGAACCTTGTACAAGGAAGAAAAGATAGTTTTCTACATGTGATTACAAAGGTGATAAAGACAAGTGGAGAAGAATGAAGGTGGTCCCCACAGGAGAAGGACATTTTTAGTGTTAAAAGACAAATACATTATTTTTCTTGCAGGAATAATATTATGCATGTAGTCACAAAAGATAAAGATGTCATTATCAGCATGCAAAGTTGAGTATATGCACATATGTCAACATCAGAGCGTGCAGGTGGTCCCCACACATTGGGTGAATTTTTGTAAAGTGTTAAAGATACAAGAATTATTTCTGTTCACACAGGAGATAAATTTTTTTGCATGTGCATCCAAGGGGGTAGAATTAAAAAATGCCTAAAATATCATTGCAAGTGGATCAAGTTGTAAGTGTCACATCAAGCGAGAAGAAGACAGATATTGCATGCATTTTGGAGAATACTTATACAACAAGCAAGGGATATAATTAGCCAAATTATGCATCCAATTTTTATTAAAAATAGATCATTCAACCGCACTTGGACTGAAATTTATTTTTTTAACTAAGGCTATTAATGCCTCTTTTCAGAATCAACATGTTTATTTGTATTCCTTTATTTCTTCATGATAAAGAGTTAAAATTAGCATACATGGGCGAGTACAAATTTTAGTCTATTTTTATGATGGTTTGGATGAATAATCTTGTTATATATTGTGTGTAATTGCAAGGCACAAAAGAGGAAATTTTTGGACATAGGAGTGCTTGAAGAAAATTTTGCCATATTTTCCTCTTGAATGAGAACCGATATCTGCCTTTCTAATTATTCGCAATGGTGTTTATATCTCATTAATTCTTGTGAATTTCAAATTACCTGATTAATCATCTTACCTTGCTGCAAATTTAGTAATTTCTATATAATATTAGTGTGCATGTTTATCTTATTGTGTTGTTGTGACTCATTCCCTCAATACAAAAAGTGTTTTGCCTTAATATTCTACTTGAAAACTATTGGTTTGTGCATCCAAAATTCATTCTCAATTTGATTGTGCATGTACTCAGTCAAATACCTCAACAATTTTGGTGTATCAACCCATTTTCAATTCATTCTGATCATCATTTTACCCTCAAAACCCCTAAAATTTGTTTAGGATACATAAAAAAGGAACCGGCCTTGACACCATAGACTCACCTCAATAATAGGTATACCCAAAGACCTTAGGTGTTTCCATTGTATCTACAAAAGTGAGAGATTAAGAGAAAGTTTTGAATCCATGCATTCATCTCTCAACAAGGGTGCACTTTCGAGAGATAGCTTGAAATGTACATAGACCAAATAAATTTTATTAGAATTAACCCAAGAGAAAGTTATATATCAATTTTCTTTTGCTTTTTATCTTTTGTGTTGTTTGATTTATGTTAATTCTTTCGAATACTTATTTCAGATCTCTTATGTAACAAGGGGTTAAGAACCATTGGTGGCTTGATGGAAGGAGGTGGAAGTGATTGTGATAACAACATTGGCTAGTGTTAACAAATACGTCCAAAAATTCTTCGAGTAAGTTTATTAGATGTATGTAATGATAGTATCTCTAAGAGGTCAATCATTCTTTAATTTACCAAGGTGTAGAAAGACCAAGGTCATACAGATACCATAGAGATAAGCGTCACAAAATGTGTGTGAATAGGATAACATAAATATCATCGAAAGGATGAAAATGGTGGATTCCTTACAGAGAAATAAAAATAAGGGGAAGAAAGAAAATCCATGTGTATGTAATACATGATTGTAATGTTTGATTTTTATTCCTTTGATTTTTTATGTTTTCTCATTTTTTCTTATTTTTGAATTTTTTTGATGATTTTTCAATTTTTGATAGTTTTGGAAGATTAGAGTAACAAAGTCACTTTGTGTTATAGGATCCAACAATGATGTTTCTGACTTCCTTGTAAGGGAGATTAGGCATGTTTGTTTATATAAAGTTATGTTATCCCCAATCTCAATGATTGAGGTGAGCTCATACTCAACAAATGATGTTGACTTATCCCGAAACATGGATTTTGTATCTTAGGAGCTTGAGTTCCTATCCATTGGTTTCACACTTTATTCCATACTTGATGGTTGCGTTGATGTGCATTCTAGAATGGTGCTTGATTTTGAATTTTTGGGTTGCTTTGAGAGATTTGGAGCTCATGGAATGTGTGACTTGTGCTTGATGAAGAAGTTGTTTGGATTTCTTATAAGTGACTACTATGTGACCTATCTAATCCCGAGAAGTGGGAGGTAAAAGTGTATGTTTATGAGTGATGATAGAAAAGTAATATAGTATAAGAATTGAAGAGGATGGGCTACCAGGAGGTGAGCCACTAATAGAAGATAATGAAGGGCTGCTAGGATATGGCCCCAAGATGGAAGAAATTATGCTACGAGAAATGGCCCAAGAATAGAGGATGATGGGCTACAGGTTGTCCCATAGATGGAAGATGATGAAGGGATACTAGGATACGGCCCAAGAACAAGGTAATGAACTACCCTAAGGTGACTCACAAATAGAAAATAACAGAGGGCTACTTGGACGTGGACCCATAATATGAGAAGATGAAGAGGGACCACTAGGGGGTGACCCACAAGTAGCAAATGGAGGGCTACCAAATGGTGGCGCAAGGATAGAAGATAAAGGGCTACATGGAGCAGACCCACTAATAGGCGCACAGAGAGATACTAGGATTTGGCCCAAGAGAAGATGAGAATGGGCTACTAGTATGCGGCCCACACATGGAGGGTGGATAAGGTCTACCAAATGGTGACCCACAATGCAATTGTGATTGAGGAATTGTGATAGATAAAGAATGATTGGGTAACGAGAAGAAGGGCCATGGATCAATGCTAGACCCCGACATCTCATCATGCTTAGAGGAAGGTGAATATGGGATAATAGAAGAATAATCAAGCTCCATGGCCTTAGGATCTTCCTCTAAATTTTTTCAAAAGGAATCAAATTCTTCCTCCCCATACGCGAGCATATCAAGTTCTAGAAATAATCCTTGTTTGTAATCCTCTAGAGGGATATATTCATGTAGTTTGATGGTTCCTTCATTCTGAGAGAAATCAATCAGTAGAGGTTGTGTTCTTCAACCATAGGAGGTTGACTAGAAGAAACGGGTTCAACAAGCATGGAATTTTTAGAAGATGTGTGATGATGTAGATGAGGTTAAGACTTGAACCTAGTGTGTCTACTGAAAAGAATTGTATAGTGCATCGAAAATATATCTTAGCACATTGTTTCTTGCAAATTTTTCTCGTGGTTGTTGGAGTTTATCTTTAGAAGATGGGTGAAAATATGGTACTATATGGTTGAAAAGGCTCAATGGAAAAATATGGATTGGATTCTGATTGATAGAATAAGATGACTCGGGAGATGAATTAGACATGGAGTTATATATCTTGTGAGTAGAAGAAGATGTATTGCATTTACCTATATGATGATATAGTGCCGCTAAACTAGTAGGATTAAGTCTAAAGTCCATATATTTCGACGTAGGAGTCAACTTGGAAGATTCCTAGAATAAATTTGAGTCACATGAATCTTTAAAGGATGAATACGTTGTTAAGGTGGACTGATAAATGAGGTCCCGTGAACGAAGGGAGGACTACGACTTAGGAGCTGATTTTGAGGAATCGAATAGTATTTTGGATTAGAATCATCGAAAGATGGAGAAGAGTCAAAATAATAGTTTGGATCTAAATCAAAATAAGAGTGGGGGTAATCTAAATAATAATTTGGATCAAAAGTGTCCAAACCATACCAATGACTATGAGATGAAGGTGGGGAATGGGGTACCCTGGATGGGTTTTCTAGCGTGAAGAACCAAACGAGGTTTAGTCTTGATTGGCATATTTTAATGTGAACACCAAAAATTTGATTCATTATTGTCATATGTATAGGGGACCGCGTGATAGTCAGTCATTTTTGGCTTCATTTAGGTACAAATGCCTAGACCTAGATAATGTGATGAAACTCTTTCAAAGGGAAGAAAGTGCAATGTCAATTCATGGAAGCATAATGACATTCAACTAGACATTTGGTAGATATGGGGATGTTGTTGTGATTATCTGAATGGAACCTAAGGAAAATATGCATCATGATGACACTATTTTGATAATCCAACAAGATTATCCTAGAATAAGTTTATGAGTTTGTTAACATGCGAGGAATAATCTGCAATTCTATGAGTAAACCAATCAATCACTCAAACTATTTATAAAACACTATACCAAAATCTATAGTTATAAATATAGGTGTAAAATAGATAGTGACAATAACCTATCACCACCTAGGTCTAGTTCAAATATAAACAAGACCCAAGCACTAAAGTTATATTGATGCGATCTCTCCACAAGATATACTATGACCATTCGATTTGCAAAACAAAATATAAGTTTCTGACAATGCAAATTTCAAATGTTAAATAGACTAACACCAATATCTTGTCACATTAACCAAGCTTGGAATAAATGAGGTGTTAGTATCAAGATGATGCTATTGTGATATAAACAATGTAATATCAACACTCTCAAAAAGCCTTAAACAATGTTGGAATAAAAACTAAGTGCAAGTATAGCAAGAAGTTATTAATCATGTGAGCAACGTAACAATACAATATGGAAACTTATACCAAGTTCTCATAAATGAAAACAAGATGTAAGTTTCATAATTGTATGGCTAGAATGTGATTAGAATAACAACTCGAAGGGGAAATAATGATCAAACCAAACCTAGCTATGAAGACGATCTTGAAATCTAGATCAAGTGGCTATCAAGATGTAAAAACGTACCCAAACACTTTAGACATTTAACAACTCATCCATAAACATGGATGAGCATAAACGAACATAAAAGTGGTGAACAAAATATATGATAACACTCCCGCTATATGCCTTCTCTTTTCCTGAATGGGCAACAAGAATGCAAAGTTATAGATCAAAAAGGGTGGAAATGAACTAAGTGTTACTTTGGCGAGTTTGGCCTCATTCCAAGGTGAGAAAGATACTAATATAAGTAATACATCATAAATCTCATGATTACTTGAAACTTAGCTTAGACTTAAGTGGACTCTTTTCCTTGTTCAAAAACTAGGTTTTGAGTTCAAGTAAGCCATCACTTTGTGAGATTTTGACAAGACACGATGGTTTGACTGGCAAAGTGATCTCCAAGAAGATGTGGCTTCCCTAGTTAGTTCGCTCAAATAGGTGTCACAAGTTTGTCTAATGCAAGCACAATTTTCCAAGGCTTCCCAAGGAGTGTCTTAGATTTATTTTACCCCTTCTAATACAATAAGCAACTAGTGCATTCAATTGTGATGTCACTAGAGTCACGATACAAAAAAACTTTGACTCTAACTCACAAAATGTATTACTACTCAAGTAGGTAAGTGAAGTGCTTCTCATTTTGTCGACGAGGTTCCTCAATGGTGGATGAATTTAGGGTTCCAAAACCACCCCCATTGTTATAGTTTAATACATTATGCCAAAGGGGTTACGTTCTAGTTAAGCGGATAGGGATGTACCCTTTTCCGAATTTGTAAATACAAAGGTGATGAATATGGTTTGTTTTTTATATTTTTAACTTAGTGTGTTTTTGCATAGCACACCTTTTAGAAACCTGTAATCACATGTGTATTTGTAGTTTTAGCATTTTGAACCACATTTATTTGACAAGCGAATTAGGTCCCGCATTTTACCTAACGATAAGTAATTTTTGAATAACATCATATAAAGAGGATAAGTGTTTCTTTTGATTTCCCATATTTTCCTAAGATGCAAGGAAAGAGTATACACAACACATTATCCCACTCAAACGTGGTAAAAAAAATGTAAAATACTTAAGTAATTGTGAAAAATACTTCCTTTTAGCCAACTTTGAAAGTTAATCCTTTATAGAACTTAAATTTAAGTGTGTGGCAAGAAAAGAGAAGTTTTGAAACATTTCTAATTCCCAAGATCACTTAGAAGGTGCGAGAGAAGAGCACACACGCTTCAAAATAACCCTTCAAATAAAAATGCAAACACTTAACTAAGTTACGCTAAAAATAATATCAAAAGAACTTTCAAACCATTTTTGGAACCCTGTAAATTGTTAGAAACATCTATAAATTTGACTCTGTAACTAGAACCAAAATTTTGATTTTTGATTGTGACACCTTCACGCCCATAATGAAGGGTATGTGCATTTATCGATGGATACGCGCTCAAATGGCGAATACACGCGGCCTATAGAAATAGATAAAGTGTAGCTTTACACGTGCGTGAGTAGAATAACATGTATGCGTGGGTTTTAGTGAATACACACCTCAAAAGGAAGGTACGCGTGTAGGGTAAAATATGAGGTCAACATAGTATTCGAATAACATCTACACATTCCAAGAGGTGGGTGCACATGTAAGATGATGCCTACACGTGGATAAGGATGGGTACGTGTGCCTTTGTAAAATGGGTTGAAATTTAAAATTCAAGTAGAAGGATGCACACTTAGTATGACCGGTGCACTGGACATGATGACTAATACACACTTTGGTTTAGGATTCCTACGCATACCCCTTTAAAATGACAAAAACATGGAAATGAAAATTTTAAGAAAGCAAGTAGGTTAGTTTTCCACCATTAAAACCTATTTATAGATTTAACCCATTAAATACTCACGCAAAGGGATATTTACCCCACCTAAAGTTAGAAATCGGTTAGAAAACAAACTATTTAACCCTAAAAAGAATGAAAATCGGTAGATATGGAAATGAAAATCTCAAAAATGACTTATAAAGGACTATGGAGTAAGTCTCACTCGGCGTGCCAAATGTGAACAAGGAAAAGTTGTAAAAGCTATGAAATGAGGCAAGAACACTTAAGAAGCCCCAAAGCTTTAAACAACAAGTCAATGGACCATCATGATAAGAGATAAACAAGATTAACTCCTTCAAAATTCATATAAATTTGAAATGACATCAAAATAACATGTCTAACTTAAATATCTACTCTTTGAATGCTAATTTAAATGCATCTAAAAGATCTAAAAATTAGTTTTGTTGTTTACTCCATGAAGGTGAATGAATCTTACTAAATGGATACAATGACAAGTTTAGTATATTCCATTACTAACCTATCAAGGATGCAAGATGAAGTTATTTTAATGGTGGATGGCTCAAGATAAAATGCCTTATTAGCTTGGCTAATGTAAATGAGCTCTTAAGCTATTTCAAGATGAGATATGATATCAAGATCAAGATGTCAATAAGGTGTGTGTGTGTGTGTGTGTGTGTGTGTGTGTGTGTGTGTGTGTGTGTGTGTGTGTGTGTGTGTGTGTGTTGAAAAATAGGGGTAACCCTTCTATTTATATTTTTCACTTGGGAGAGTTTGGAATTCTAAGGCATGTGAGACAAAAGTCCAAAAAGCACTTTTAGATTAGATTAGGATAAACATGCTTTAGCCTTAGTTAAGCTTGGTTTAGGCTAGTTAAGCTTGATTAGCAAGTGATTAGAGACTCATTGAGAGTTGGGAGGGGTCATATTAACCATATGTGACTGATAAATAGCCTAGGAAGCTTTCTCATGTAAGTGGTTCGAGAGAGAACTATGGAGGTTATGAATGGTCAAAAGGAGGAATGTTTACCTAATAAGAGAAATATTAGCCGAATGGGTTTAATATAGGAGGAATATGACTAAGAAGGTGTCGTGAATGGGCATCCGAGAGTGGAGTAAAGAGTGACTAATTGACGAAGTTTCGTCAATCGACCGAATCGGAAGAGACGCTAGGCGTGAGGAGACTTTAGTTTTTTTGAATATGAAAAGCTTACAATTGCCTCTAATAAATAGATGGCTTTCATCTAAGAAAAAAAAAAATCAACACTTAAAAATATAACATCAACTAAAAAGCATATGCTTTTGTGAAATACAAAGATTTTGACTTATTTTTTGTATTATCTTTCCTAAAACTAGGAACATCTATTTAAAAATACCTATGCATGAAAAGTAACATGTTTTTTTGTTTTAAAAGCTTTTCCAAACAATAAAATGGGGGAAAAATTAAAGTCTTTTTCTAACACTCCCCCTTAATTTTGACCTTCAAACTTTTCTTATTCTAGAGTTGAGTGTGTACTTCCAGATCTGACATATTCCTAATCACAAACTCCTAAACAACTTCTCAAATACTCAAAAACTTCATTTCCCAAAGATTTTGTAAAAATATCAGCAAACTGATCTTTGGATCTACAAAATTCAAGACAAATTTCCTTGTTGTTAACCAACTCCCTGATGAAGTGATACCTCGTGTCTATGTGCTTTCTCCTCTTGTGAAAAACATGATTTTTGGACAATGCTATTGCTAAATTGTTATCACAAAAATATGTGTAGCATCCTCTTAATTCTACCTCAAATATTTCAACACTCTTCTCATCCAAACAGCTTGACATGCTACTCATGTTGCTATTACATACTCTTCTTCTATTGAAGATAGTGTGACTATGGATTCTTCTTTGATGCCCATGAAACTACACATGTTCCAAAGTGAAAATCATAGTTGGATGTGCTCTTTTTGTCATCTATACTTCGGAACTATCACTATCTGTATAACCTATGAGTTTGAACTCATCTGATGTTGAATACAAAATTCCATGATTCTTAGTTCCACATACATACCTCAAAATCCTTTTTCTAGCTTTCCAATGTGAATCTTTTGGAGATTCCATGAACCTTGAGATGAGGCTCAAACCATACATAATATCTGGCCTTGTGGCCATCAAATACAAGAAACTTCCAACTAGCCTTTTGAACAATGTTGGATCTACAAATGATCCGTTGTCATCTTTACTTAACTTCAAACCTACTGCAACTAGTGTTGGCATTGGCTTGTAATTCAACATGTTAAATCTCTTCAATACATCATTATCATATCTCTCTTAGGAAATAAAAATTCATCTTCTAATTGTTGAACTTCAATGCCCAAAAAAATAGTGCATGAGGCCTAGATCCGTCATCTCAAATTCTTTCTTCATATCTGATTTGAATGAATCATAGTAGATAGATTTCCAGAATGATTAAATCATCCACATATAAACAAACAATAAAATTTTTACCTTACTCATTTATATTAATGTATAATGTAGGAACACCGCTGCTCCTACTTGAAACCATTCTAAATCAAATAAAAATCAATCCTACTTTACCATGATCTAGGTTCTTTCTTGAGACCATAGAGCGCTTTTCTCAACCTATATACCTTTCATTCATAACCTTCTCGGGTGATTCACATAAACTTCTTCTTCAATAAAACCATTCAAGAATGTTAATTCTTACCGTGTCCAAACATGCTAAAGGTTAAAACATCTGGTTGTAATCTACTCCATATTGCTATGAAAAACCTCTTACAACCAACCTTGCTTTATGTTTTTGTACTTTACCATCAGCAGATATTTGGTCTTATAGACTCACTTCACTCCCATCGCGTCCTATCCTCCTCGGAAGATCTACCCATTCCCATGTTTGATTCTTCTTTATGATGTATATTTCATCATCCATGAATTGAACCCAAACTTCATTTTTTATAGCCTCTTCAAAGTATACTAGATTTGCAGCTTGAGAAAAAAATGCAAGAATTGAAAAAACATTAGTTGTATTAACATTATAAATATCACTAAGACTTCTTGTTTTCTCTACAATGGGCTATCGGATGATGGACTATTTTGTCTTGAAGGAGTTACTTTTGGTGTTTTTGTGGTGTCTTTTGCATGGTTTAAAATGACTGAAATCTTTTAGACCTCCTAGATGTAGATGGAGGTGTAGCTTATCCTACAATTTGTGATGTATGTCCAAGATTCAAGAAGATACAATACCTTGCTTCTCTGTATTTTCATCTTCCATATCATCATGATGAATACTTTCGCTACACTGATTGTTTTCTCAATACTTACATCCCATGCCTCATTTTCAAAAAACTATACATCTATGTTGATTATGACCTTTCTAGTAACTGGATTAAACAACTTGTAAGATTTTGTATTCTCTAAATATCCAACAAATATGCACTTTTCTCCTTTTTTTCTAACTTCTTCCTTAGCTCATCAGAGAACATGTGTGTATGCCACACAACCAAAAATTCTAAAATGAGAAACATTGTGTTTCCTCTTAGTCCAAGCTTGTTGAGGAACCATGTTTTGAACAATTTTCATTAGACACCTATTTATGATGTAAACAACAATTGCTACTGCTTCTTCCCAATACTCATTTGAAAGATGTTTTTCCTTCATCATACTTATCGCCATCTCCATGATGGTTCTTGTACGATGGAAAAGTGACATGCGAGCATGGGAATCTATAAGTACCTCTTCCTCGTACCCGACCTCCCGAGGTCATGTCGAGACAGCCGGTGGATGCTAAAATGTGAATGGATATAGACAAGCTAATCGGGTAATCTTAGATCCTCAATACGCAATAATGGAATCTACGAATCTAAGGTGAAGAAGGCCCTCCTAACCTGAATTGGTGTAATGGTTCATTCGGATATAATGGCCGTTCGGAGGCTCCAATCAATGTCGAGCTCTGTCGAGACCCTGTTTCTTGGTTGTTGGATACATGGAAAGTGACCTGTGGGAGCTTCGTATATATCTCCAGACAAGGTCATGAAAATGGTGATGGGTGATTTAGTGGGTTTGTAATGAACTATGGGTGATTTTCTGGTCTAGCCGTAAGATGTTAGATTGATCAGCTTCTATGTTTAATATAGAGAACTGTACTATAATATCTGGTAGGAGTGGTGAGGATCTAAATACCGGGTTCGCAAGCCGGTGTCAATACTTAACTGATTTTTAGGCCCATTGGGTTGTGGGACTTGGGGATCACAACCGTGAGTGCATGGTTGTTGTGGACCTGTTATGGTCATGTGAAGAATCAATCTCTTCTTCCAACTATCCAGTAATTGTATGCCTTTTCAGCCTCTACGTTTAGAACTAGAAGTTGTATGATTTTCTCGAAGTACCTAACAGGTGTTCTGGCAACTTGGATACGTAAGCTAGTGTCTATGTCAATGAGGAGGTCTCCTACATTAGGCTGCAGAACCAAAGGATCGTAACCAAATGTTTGCTCTCTTTTGAATCCTTGTACGGTCATTCAGATGTTCTATCAAGGCAATCTATAATTGGGATGATTTGACCAGAACGTATATGCCTTGTCATCTTCGATGTTTAATCCTCTCAGTTGCTCACTAATTGCTTGTAAGTTTGTTGTTGCTCGAAAGACCTGTATCCTAAGGTCCTGATCGATATCAGCTAATGTCGTGGGTAGATTTGGTTGAGGTACTATGGGTTCAAATATATATTCTCTAGGCTCTCTAGGTCCTGTGATTGTCATAAAATGATTCAATTTTTAACTAACATTTAATAAACTGATTATAAAAGAGGTATTTACACTATGTAAGCATCCTTCTATTTTTATATTTTTCAATGACGTATTTCAGTGAAATTAAAGAGCAGCTACTCTAGTATATTTATAAAATGGACAACTAATCTAGAAACAAAATAAAACAAGCAACGTAGCCTGGTATGGCTATTTGCCTGTGCAGTTGTGATTTTATCCTAAATATCTAAGCAACTATATATTCTGAATTGGAAAGACTCTCGATCCTACCTCAGAAGTGAGGAATGAATCACAGTTTCTCAGAAACTATCAATCCCCACAGCTTCCCTAGCAATATCGAAAGCTAGATTTAACTGAAATGGAATGATTTACTACTCTATTTGATATATTGTAACTAGAACTTTGATAGCTCAAACCTGGCGTTTACAGAACAGTGGTAAATCTAGTTGTGTGTGATTTTGTCCCCTCAGTGTGATCTCCTCATTCCTTCATGTCCTCGTGAATCTAGAAAAGCATGTATATGATAGTATCAACAAAAGATGGTATTCAAACAATGACAGCTTTGGATATAGACCGAATACAATGCGAGTAGGAGAGGGATAGCGCAAGTGAACAGAGCTTGACTATGCAATTCCTAGCGGGATTTATTGCGAGAATACAACACAAGTGTGCCGAGAGTTTTGGAATCTATCCTTGTGATAAAACAAAACCTGCAACTTTAATGGATTCTAGTCTAGAAATGAATCTATTCTATGTTAAACTGGTTGTATGAAGCAACAATGAAATAAGACTGAAACAAGAAGATGATATGACCTCTAAAATGCCAACAATGGAAGCAAAACATGAAACTAACAAAATTATAAGCAAGGAATTGAAAAATTGAACAAGATAATTGAGAGGATGAGGGTCCATTTTTTTGAAAACAAACCAGCTATTTATAGAATTCCCATTCACCAAAGGGTAACTTGGAATGGAACTCTTTTACCATTAAACAATGGAGAAACACTATTACAGGGAACCAAAAACATAAATACAAGCTAAGGCAGTTGAGAAAAGCTGGTAAATGTTGAAAATTCACACAAGTCATGATCAAAGGAATGTGTTGGAGAACGCATGAACGACCACCACGAACAGGCGGGCGGTTCTGACCGCCGCCACTACTAGCGGGCGGCGATCATGAGACCGCCTCCTGGCAGGGGAGTGGCGGTTTCGTTACTAAAGGTCAAAAAGCCAAGAAAAGGGGGCAAGGGATAAAACAAAGCACAAGGAACTTGGATAAATCATTTGGGATGCTAACATATACTTCGTGAGATTCTCTAGATCCCGAACACCTTACAAGGCGACCTGTATCATCATTGGGGCATGTGTAACATCATTCTGGCGGTGCAGTACCCTACAATTTTGGGTACGTACATATTGCCCCCTTGGAGAAGCATTTTAGCCATGAAGAGGTGTAAAATGGTGGGTCTGAGTATGGCGGTCCCAAAATGGGAAGCTAGAAATTATACAGCATGCCCATGTGTCGAAATGACGCCATCCAAATTCCCGCTACCTACAAAATGAAAAGAGGACTCAAGTGCAGATAGATAAAATAATTTGAGAAAATAAATACTAAATTAATATGAAATGAGGACTTACCATTTGCACGGGGATAAGAACTTACCTCTGCGTCGGTGCTCCAAACCTGCGAAAGGGCATTCAAAAATGAGTCAAAACACTATATATATATAAAACGAGCTCATTTTCCTATTCATTTGCACGTGTTGATTTGATAGTTTTTGAGCTCTGGGACCCACGGTGATGGTTTTCAACGAGAGTATAGTCAAAATGTTCGTGGTGAGATAGCGATCATGCCTCCGAGAGTGGAACATCGACCCATGAGATCTCAGGTTAGTTCTTCTCGATTTACCATTTTTGCACCCAAAATGTTAAAATGTCAAAATCTTTGTCTTGGGGGTCATTTTTAGAAATGTTAGTGTTAAAAGGGTCCCTTAAGGGGGCACCTAATGGGTAGGCTTTTGTTTTAGTTAAAATGGTCAATTTTTGTGTTTTTGAGCATTTTTAGGGCACATGACCCGTTTGAACTCGTGGGACAAGACCACCGCCCTGAGCAGGGCGGCGGTTACGGGACCACCACCTTAGAAGGTGGCGGTTATGGAACCACCGCCCTGCACAGGGTGGCGGTCCATTACAGAGTGTCAAAACAACACTTTACTTAACTTGTTTTTACATTTTTAGCATTCTTGCATGTTCTTAATAGTTTTTCCAATGCAATTTTGATACTAACTTACTCCTTTTTGCATGTTTTTGGGTGTATGCAAAAGAAGGAGGAATTTATTAGATGGATCCGAGAGAGGGAGTGTGATTGGCTCTTGGTAGTGTTGGAGGCACTCTCCCAGGTAGAGCGGGATACTCTCCAGAGGGCTGGTATATGGAGGATTGCACAGGTTCCTCATGTTGCACCTGCCAGTCACATATTGTGTGACTTGTTCTCATATTGGGATGCGGATCGAACACCTTCCGATTGCTAGGAGTTAGGGGTGAGTGGTCTATCACCCTGGAGGATGTTTACCATATACTGGGGTTCCGATCCTTGGCGGCGGTTGTCTCTTCGCATTGTATCTAGATCACAGGTGGTTCAGTGGGCCACCTACATGGGAGATGTGGTTATATCGATGGGGTCGAAGAAGGGCGTGAGGATCCGCTCTATTATTGAGTCAGACATTCCCTTGCTCCAAGGCCATCATGGGCATCCTTGCATCCAAACTGATTGGGGATAAGGGAGGGGACACCCTCTTATATTGTTGGGCCCCCATTATTACACAGATTGAGGGCCATGGACATGTCTACGCTTGGGAGCAGATATCCTCGGGACTACCTATCATGACTTATATAGGGTAGTCTGTTTACAGGGACAGTCACTGAGCCATCCGACTCTTGTCATGAGTTGGGTGTATGAGCACATTATCCCATATGGGAGAGGTGTAGAGGTGGAGGATCCCAAGGCTGTCAGGGCAGCGAGGTGGATGGGGATGATAGTTCTCAGAGCACCCCACCAGCCAGTGGTTTCCCTGACTACTGTAGACATGGAGGCCACTCCTTATCAGGCCATGGCAGGGGTATGGGGAGAGGAGACCATTACACTGATTTCCTGCCAGACCACCAGCCAGTTGATAGACAGGGCGGGAAGTTAGAGATACACCCCTTTGACAAAGTTCCACAGCAATTTGGCCTCCCCTATAGTGACATGCTTCCTTTGGTGGTGCCAGTGTATAGATCTATCCGCGAGGCTTGGGGAGGTCCTAGAGGCCGGGGTTGGACTATTGTTATGCCCGGTACTCCTATTGTAGCTAGGAGGGTGGTACGTGCATGAGGGAGAGCCGGTGCTCCTCAGGCACCCTTACTTGGATTGCCACCGGTCCCGCTCATAGCAGTGATGAGCCCATTGACATGGACTCCGAGTCTGAGGATTTTACTAGGGGAGAGACCGAGGAGGAGATAGAGGACATGGAGATCAGTGAGATGGGTGGGGGATGATAGTGATCTTGAGTGGCATGACACCTAGGAGATCCTACAGGTGAGAGGCGAGAGCGAGAGGGGGGTGACTCGGTTTCGAGGAGTTACTCTCTTGGGACTTAGGTGGAGATGGCGAGTCTGCACATTTGGGCCGTCACATTGCCCCAGATGTGGGTGAGGGGCACCAGTTAGTGGCGGCGTCAGTGGCAGGCGTGGATCCTAGAGATCCTTCTTGGAGGCTTGGTGATCCTAGTGAGTTGTCACTCTTCTCCTGACATTTGTTTTAGTTAGACTTGTCTTAGTTTGTTATTTCTTTTTGTTTTGTTTACTCTTGGTTTTATCCTTGATTGTTTTCTAACTTGTTTTCTCCTTTGTTTGCAGTGACTATCTTTGATGAGTGGCGAGACTTGATTCACCGGGTATGCACGGATACCCTACTTCTCCCCTCGGAGAAGACCCATGCTTTGAGCTTTTTGTGGACGTGGGGGAGCCTTCAGCAGCTGGTAGGCATACTGATGTTTTTGCCTCTGTCTGGCATGTGGTGAAGATCATGACCTCTCTCCACGTGGAGGTAGCTGGATACAGGATAGTCGAGCATTTGATGAGGAGGATTCATTCTTTTAGCGAGACAACAACACATTTGCATGACCGAGCCCTCGATACACTCGGAGTGCCGGCGTAGCTGGAGTCCTAGGCGTAGTTGTGCACCCTTTGAGGGATCCCATAGGGATTGAGAGACCAATTTGTAGCATTTTTTCATATATCTATACGAGTGTTTTTGTAATTTTTGGGCTCATTGAGCATTTTGACCATGCCTAGTGCATGATGGCATTATATATGAAACTTGATATATATATATATATATATATATATATGTGTGTGTGTGTGTATCTCTTTTTGGATCCAGACTCTTGGTGCCTAGAATTTTGTGACTCGTTTCTATATGTGTACCTAGATATTTTTAGAATACTGTTTTCATGTTTTCAGAATGTATGCAATGGATAACAAATGATAGTAGATAGAATGTTTTACTCTGTATGTTTTTGTAATGCTGATATGAGATGATACTAACATACGGTAGTACTAAAATTTTGAACTCTTTGGGAAATGTTTGTAATTTCTTCTTATGTTGGCAAAATGTGATGAATGCATAGTGATAAAGAGATGAACTTGCCCCAATCCCAAATCCACACAACTAGTAAGACACGAGGGCTCAACACCAAGAGTTAGGAAGGGCACAAGTTGTATGAGTTTGATTGAATGGAATGATGAGAGATAGACAAACCAATGTAACAAGAACCAAATTTGGACCTACACACCCACCCTACTCAGAACTACTACCACACTTAGAGGCCACTTACTTTCAATTTTATCTAGACTTAGACTCACAAATGGCAACCTGGTTGACAAAATATGGTTTTGAGGATTTGATCTCTTTGGAATTTGGATATTTGAATATTTACTTTCTCTTAACAGAATTTGATTTGTGTTTTTAGCATACCAAGATTTGTTAGCTTATGTGGACTGGACCCCCACACTCTACCTCATGCTACCAAGTAAGAAGCATGAGTTTATCACCAAAGATAGGCTATAGGTGAGTAAGGGCACTTCTTTGCTTTCCCACCTCACACCACCAGTAAGAGATGTGGGCTTATCACCGAAGGTTGATGGGGCAAAGAAGTGTGTAAAATAAAATATTTTATTTTCTTGGTGTTTTTGATTTCATTTGATTTTGACATTTCTGATCTATGACTTTGGGATATCCTTTCATTCCAAGATATTTAAGAGGGATAGATGTGACACCAAGAAGCTTCTAGAATAGACGTAGGCAAGGACAACTTCACCTAGTAGAAAGAAAGAGCAAAGCCAAGTATGTAGGCCTTGGTATGATTTCCATCAATGTTTGTCTGTCGAATTTGATGAGAAGATTTGAAAATAGTTGATGATGCTTGGAGAGATGTGATCTGAATGCTTTTTTCCAATACTTTCAGAAATTTGTAATAGATTGCTTAAGAGTAAGTTCCTGGACTACAATTTTTACGAAATGAGAGGACAGAATGAAACAACTAAACGACTAATGCAATGTAGGTAGCTATAATGTACAAGTGGTAATTTTGATATTTTATGCGTAAAACATTTAAGATGCAAGGAATTGACAGTTTCACCAAATTCCTCACCT
Source organism: Taxus wallichiana var. yunnanensis (assembly GCA_018340775.1). Taxonomy (NCBI): domain Eukaryota; kingdom Viridiplantae; phylum Streptophyta; class Pinopsida; order Cupressales; family Taxaceae; genus Taxus; species Taxus wallichiana. The sequence continues at coordinate 714,389,911 of CM031238.1, forward strand.
TCTAGTGTGCACAAGAGATACGCACCATTTCCGTAGTCTTTCATGACTCGGTATGGGCCCAACCATTTGGGCCGGAACTTTCTTCCTTCACCGGTTTTCTTATCGATCCGGTTGTCTAGTCTTAGAACTAGATCTCCTTCATATATTTCTCGCTCATAGACTTTTTGTTGTATTGCCTACACATCCAAATCAACATGGGCTTTATGCCACTATGTCGGCATTTAACCCGCCTTGTCAAGGCTTTCTAGTTGAGAGAGGCATGCCTCCCTATAAGATTCTTCATCCAGAATCCCTTGTAATGAGATGCAGAGACTGGGTATTTCAACCTCAAGCGGGAGAACTACTTCGCCTCGAATACCAACAAGAAAGGAGTTACTCCTGTTGGTGTTCTTACTGAGGTTCGATGGGCCCACAAGGTCGGATATAGTTTTAGATGCCAATCTCGCTTGTTCTCCTTGACCGTTTTGAGGAGAATAGCTTTCAACATTTTGTTTGTCACTTTGGCCTACCCATTGGCTTGAGGGTAGTAAAGAGAGGCCATGTGATGGTTTATCTTGAACTTGCTACATAGCTCATGGACCTCATCATTCTTAAAGGACATGCCATTATCTGAGATAATGACTTGTGGGACACCATACCTATAGATAATTTGGTTCAAAATGAATTTGGCAATCACCGAACCTAGTACGGTGGTGAGAGGCATGGCCTCCACCCATTTGGTAAAATATTTCATGGCTATAATTATAAAATTATGGCCATTGGTTGATGAGGGAGAGAACTTCCCTATCGTGTCCGACCCACATGGAGAAGGGCCACAGAGTCGCTATTGGTTGCACGGATTATGCTAGCATGTGAATCTTGTGAGAGAATTCTTAGCATTTGTGGCACTTACGTACAAATTCCATTACGTCATGCTCAAGAGTGGGCCAAAAATAGCCCATCCGATGTATTTTTACGAGTGGTGGCATGACCACCGAAGTGGCCTCCACATATCCCACTGTGGGATTCATGAAGAATCTTCTTGGATTCTTCTCGTGTCGACGCACCTTAGAAGCATGCCGTCGAAGGCTTTATGATAGAGTACTTGTTCTAAAACAACATATTTAGTAGTAATAATGCATAGCCACCTTTTTTGTTGTGATGTGTCACCTTCCGGGTATGTATGGTCCATGATAAAATTGATGATATCGGTGTACAGTACCAGGACACATAGTGATGGGGGCCTGGTTTCGACGAAGTATACACACTCATCAGGAAAGTCTAGATTTACCAGATTGCCTCCATCTAGTGGATTGTCAGCTAGCCAATCTACAATGATTTGTCCCTTAACAAATTTTTGGTTTATGAATGTCAACTTGAATTCACCCATTAAGGTTATGAAACGTCCAACCTTTTTAGACAAAGACCCTTGTGTGAGAAACATTCATAAATGATCTGTCTTTACTATGACCCTTGTTTCCTGATTTAACATGTAATGTCTTAAACGTTTTGTTGCAAAGACTATGGCAAGGCATTCTCTCTCTGCCTGTGTGTACCATGTTTCATAATCGAGCAACATTCAAATAATGAAATAAACCGCACATTCCCGCTTATCATTGTCTTCTTGAGCCAGCATGTAGGCTAGCGAGACATGAGTGGCTCATGAATATAGGATCAGAGGGTGGTCTGGCTTGGGAGGCATTAGCATGGGTGGAGATAACAAGAAGCATTTAACTAGCTTCAAAGGCCTCGTTGCATTCTTCAGTCCAATCAATGTTATAATCTTTCTTTAATAGATTGTTGATTGGATGAATGGAAAAACTGAGATCTGGGATAAACCTGCGGATTGCACTGAGTTTCCCAAGAAATGACCTAATTCCAGACTCATTTGATGGTGGGATCATTTCAAGAACAACCCATATTTTGGTCGGATCAACATCAATCCCTCGTGAAGATATAATGTAGCCCAGAAGTTTTCCTCCTATCACACCAAACACACACTTTTCTAGATTTAATGTGACGCCATACTCAATTAGTCATGAGAGGATGATACGGAGCACTTCTGGATGATCACAAGTGCTTCTTGGCCTTGGCCAACAAGTCATCCACATAGGATTCCACAATTTTATGGATAATATTGTGGAATATATATGTCATTTCCCATTGATACGTAGCGCCGGTGTTCTTAAGACCAAATGGCATGACAGCGTAGCAATATGTTCCCCAAGGAGTTATAAATGTAGTTTTGGCTTGATCCTGTTCAGATATTTTAATCTGATTATACCCTAAGAACCCATCCATGAGGGACAACAACTCAAATCTAGTTGTTGCATCAACGATAACGTCAATGGATGGTAATGGGAAGTCATCCTTGGGACAAGCTTTGTTAATATCCCAAAAATCTATGCAAATGTGTATCTTCCCATTCTTTTTTAGGACAGGGACAATATTAGATACCCATTGTGAATAGTCAACGGGCTTGATGAATCCCACTTGGAGAAGTTTTATTACTTCCTCTTTTACCATGAGAGCCACTTTTGGCTTCATTGGCCTTGACTTCTGTTTAATTGGCTTTGCGTCTGGTTTAGTGACGAGATTATGTACCGCGACTTGTGGTGCAATGCCCGTCATTTCTTTATAATTAAATGCAAAATCCTTTTGATGTTCTTTGAGGACCTGGGTGTGTATTTCTATTTCCTCCGAGTTAACGAGGATCCCAACTTCAAAATTCTTGGTTCTTCCTCCATTCCAATGTTTATGTCAATGGTTTCTTCTATCAAAGAAGCGTTACCTTCTTCAAATTCAGGTGGGGCTGGAGGTAGCTCCAAGCTTTCTCCATTTTCTATCTCATAGATATTGAGATCCTTCTGTGGAGGAGACTCTACCATGGGATTTCCAAAGTAGGAAGAGGAATGTGGTATTAGGGAAAGATCAACTATATGGTGAGCAAGGTGTAGCTCCGCATAGGCGTTTAGATATTCGAGAGTGACTCTATCATCGTCAAAGTGACCCACGATAGAAAAATCATCCTCATCTTCTCCATGAGTCAAGAGTGAGTTTGTTGGTATTTTACGCACTAATGGTTTAGTATGAAGTGATACTGTGAAATTTGTATCCTCCAACTCATTGTTTGGGTGAAACGGGAAGTTGAGGTTGCTATCGAGTCTGCGAGAAGGTTCTATTCTCGTGGGATTGCTTCAATTGATATGAAGTTAAATCCCTTACTTAGATCTAATACTTGTTGTTTTATAGAGCTACAAGTGCTCAGCTCTAGTTTCATATACCTCAGAGACTTGGTTTGCAACCAATTGCGAGTCTCCTAGTACTCTAATGTTGTCAACACCCATTCTTTTAGCTAGGATGAGGCCAAGGAGGAGAGCTTCGTACTCAGCCCCGTTGTTTGTACATTCAAAGTTTAATTTAAAGGTGAAGGGTAGGATCTTTCCCTTGGGTGAGGTAAAGATCACTCCCGCCCCAGCTCCAAAGCGACATCTAGCTCCATCGAAGTGGAGAGTCCAATACTCACTTGGAAAAATGGATGTTGGGATATCTGTCTGTATCTGTTTCTTCTGCTTCGGTTACCTCTACCATAAAAATTTCATCTGATGGAAGAGAAGCAATTCCTAGGGTGTGTCCCATACCCATGGAATCAAACAGTAGGAGAATAGGTAAGTCTTTCTCCAGCAACTCGACAATTTTTGCAGTAGTCCCTAGGGATACTGTTTTTATAACATTGGTCTCACTTTTGAGTACTGGAACGTCCTCAGCTGGATTTGAAATTTCCAACTCAGTGGTGGGTATCATCTTTTCTTTTGGTTGTGAATTAGTTGGTTTGACAAGCTAGTTTGCTGGAAGTTCAAACTTGAGTGAATACCCGGTCTTTTCTTCAAATCAGCTAGGTGTATATCGAAGGGTTTTGGGTCACCTTGTGCCATGAATATTTTCCTAAGTGTAGAAATCTCATTTCTTGGAATAACGTGGAAGGGATCGCCTTCATGTGGTGTATCCATGGCCAACCAAGGATCATATTATAATTGGTTTCCCGATCTATAATATAAAACTTGGTGAGGACCGTCTTGGGTCCTAAAGTGACTAGTAAAACTATGGTTCCAATCAAAGTGGCTTTGAGGCTATCATAACCTCTTAGCGTATTTCACGTCGTGGAACAGTTTGTCTCTCCATATCTTAACTTTTGAAGAAAAGTGAAGGGGACTATATTAATTGTTGCCCCATCATCAACTATTGCTCGTTTAACATAATTATCAGAGACCCACACTTTTAAATGTAAAGTTGGGTCACCTCTTCATGCAATTTCAGTAGTTCATTGGCATTTTGCTTATATCAAATATAAATTTTGTATCCCTATCCGGCTGCCCCGTGGATAAAAGTCAAAGTCCACATGGTTTACCCGCTTTCTAGGGAGGAGTGATGTTGATTAAATTACCAAGGCCTAATGCTTCTAAGAGAGCAGCTCTGTGGGCGGAAGAGTTCTTTAACAAATCCTAAAAGGAGATGTGCTAGAAGGTTTTAGTTAAGTCATTAATTAAATCATAGGCACCTATGGGTTTTACCAACATTTGTTGACTATTGTCTGGTTCCAATGGATAACTTGGAGTGGGTTGAGAAGCATAATCCCGTGTTCTTGTTATGGTTTCTACGGGTAGTTTGCTGTCTAACTCCACCAAACCAACTATCTTAGTTTGAGGCCGAGTTCTAGTTGGGGTGCGACTGGTGGATTTAATGAAGTTGAAGCGTCATTATCATTGTTTCCTGTTATGACACCTTTGTTTGTTCCATTAGGATCTAGCATGTTATTGTTAGAACGGTTTGGGAGCGGATCATTAAAGATCTTGAGAGGTGCATTTTGAGGGGAAACTACCCCTGCATAAGCATTTGGCGTGTACTATAGGATTCGCTAAAAACATATCTATAAAGAGTTACTTTTGATCTTCTGGCAAACGATGCATGAATTTATTATATTCACGAAATTCCTAGTATCATGGCCTTGAATCTTGTGGAAGCCACAATATAAATTGGGATTATAATTTCGAGGTTGTTGATTTATAACCCATGTGGCCCAAAATTCTAATAAAGTTGTTGATTGTTAGAGTTAAAATTTTGAGGCATGTTGCCTTTGGTTTTGACTCGACATCCAATGAAGTTTTGACTTGGACTTTGTGTTTGGATTTTTCATTGTTGTTGTTGTTGTTGCCGTGGTAGATGATTAAAATCCACCGCATTGATTGTTGGAGTAAAATTGTTATTTCGCTTATTAT